>JBBPBX010017902.1:6846-46264 GCA_038048925.1 Garcialebias charrua
CACTCCCAGAGGTGCGAGTTGAAGATCTTTCTGATGGGTTTTTCTGCCAGACATTCCCAGAAAACCCTCACTGCATGTTTGGATCTACCAGGTCTGTCCGGCATCTTCTTCCACCATCTGATCCAACTTACTACTAGGTGGTGATCAGTTTGACACCTCAGCTCCTCTTCATCTGAGTGTCCAAAACAAAAAGCCATAAATCAGATAATATCATCGTTCTATAACCTAGGGCGTCCTGGTGGCAAGTGCACTTATGGACACACTTATGTTCAAACGTGGTGTTCGTGATGTGTGCACGTTGGTCCTGGGGGGTATTTAAAGTGCTCTATGAATAAATTTGGTATGGTATAGTATGGTAAGGACAAACTATGACTAGCACAGAAGTCCAACAACAGAACATAGTTTGAGTTCATATCAGAGAGGCCGTTCCTCCCACGTCCCCCCAGGTCACATTGTCATTGCCCATGTGTGCATTGAAGTCCCCCAGTAGAATTAAGGAGTCCCCAGCTGGCGCATCTTCTGGAACTCCCACCAAGGACTCCAAGAAGGCCAGATACTCTGAACTGCCATTTGGCGCTAGACATAAACAGCAGTCAGAGCCCATCCCCCCACCCAAAGGCACAGAGAAGCCACCCTCTCATCTACCTTCAATAGTGCCAAATCAAATCCCCTGACATCAAAATGTGGAATGTCCGGGGAAGCGCCCATACTACATTTGCCTTCTGCCCACATACATATGGAACTTGGCAGCTTGTTGGAGATATCAGGAAGGGCATCTGTGTGAGTTTGCTCGATGTGGTGATCACTGAAGAAGGGAACATTTAAAAGAAAAATGGCTATTGACTAACATTTTCCTAATGAATAGCCAAATATTTAACCCAGGCTTTAGAGAACTGAGCCCCTCCCCCCAAAAAATAGGAAAATGAACCTAGAAAATAATTAATTTTTATTTTGAAGGAGGAGTTAAATTAGGGGTAGCATGGTGGCACAGTTGGTAGAGCTGCTTCCCCTCAACAAGCAGGCCATAACAGTTGAAATCCCGGCCGGGGGACCTTTCTGGGTGGAGTTTGCATCTCTGTGCATGTGTGGGTTTTCTCTGGGTACTCCAGTTTCCTCCCACAGAAAAAAACATGCATGTTAGGCTGACTGGTAACTCTAAATTGTCTCTAGGTGTGAGTGAGAGAGTGAATGGCTGTTTGTCTTGTTTGCCTCTATGTGTCCCTGTGATGGACTGAAGACCTGTCTAGGGTGTCCCCCACCTCTCACACAGTGACTGCTGGACATGGACACCAGTGAAACCTGTGACACAAAAAGGAAGATGCAGGTCAAGATGATGGATGGAAAAAATGTCTTCCAATCTTTCTTTGAGCATGTATTTGATTTTTGTTGCCTGTTGCAGAAAAAAAAAACTGGCAGATACAAATTGCTGCAGCTCTTTGACCCAGCAACCACCATGCTGCAGTCTGCTGCATTCTAGCCCACATTATAGGCTGATGAAGTGCCTGTATGGTGGTCCCAGCATACTAACCTGGCCCTCTACAGACAAATCTCCACCCTGCGCCATCCTGCCCACACTGAGCTGGGTGATAAAAGAGCTCCATGTCACTGAGCTCCAGAGGGGGAGAGATTCATTACCTGACCTGTGCGACTGACTGGGACACAATTGATTCTGACGGCTCCCTAACGCACCAACACAAAGGGAGGTAGATAGATGACTGAGTGAAGAAAGAGGGGATTGATAAAAGAGGAAAGAATATAGGAGACAACTGAATGACAGAATAGTGAAGAAAGAGCAGAAGAGATGAAAAGTGAGCTGAAAAATTACGGGATGTATAGGAGGTGAAAAATGGGGAAGAGAAGTAAAAACAGGGAGGACTAATAGAGAGTGAAAGGCTAACCACAGATATGCTTTTATCAAACTGGCAAGCTAATTTCATGCAGTCCGCTGAAGTGTCACCAAAACATGTGACTTATCACACAGCTGGTTTCATCAAAAGTGCTCCCTTAAAGCTACTATATGTAACTTTTCTAACAATATATTTTTAACATATTTCTTCACTCTGTCACTAGATTGATGTTAGAGAAGTAATCTCTGAAAAAAACAAAAAAAATATTGTCCCCTTGTTTCTCCAGGTGGTAAATAGGCATTTCTAAAAAGAAAAAGTGACCCGCCATTTTCCAGCCAATAAAAACAAAGTTTGTAACCAGCCAATAAAAACCGAGCTTGAATTTGAATCAGCCAATAAAAACCGAGCTTGAATTTGAATTTTAACAGACCACAAGGGGGCAGAGCCATATATGGCTCTGAGGGGGAGGGATCAGAATGCTTTGCTTGTTGAAATTTTTTCTAAGTGCTGATGTTCTACAGAAACTGCAGACTGAACCTTTAATGAGACTTCACACATTCACCAGATAAATCAGGCTTTTGTTGTAATCGTTTCATGTACTGTACTTTGTAACAAAGCTGTTATTTAACCAAAGCCAATGCTGCTTTCATATCACATTGAAATAGAAATTAAAACTTAATAAACAAATACGTTTGTCCCTTTTTTGTCCCTTCAACTACTGTAACCTAAACATGAGCAGAAACCCTAATGGTAAGCAGCAGAAAATCTGTATAACAAAGCAGGTATCCTTCAAGTTCAAATTTGATCTATTAAATGCAACAAAACAGCATTTTTAGAATAACATTTCTTTTTAACACAGAACTGTCTTTGTCACATTGTCCAATATTTAGTCTTGTTCATCTAACTTGCTTCTTTAAATTAGGTTGAATCTCATATAAAGTTATATGACAGTATATATGTCTTGTTACGTTGACATGTACTGTATATATAGAATAAATTTCAGATCAGACTGGTTTATTGGTTTATTTTATTTCTTCTCCCTGGCCTTTGACGCCATCTGTGATGTTGACTTTTAATGATTTTAATCATTTGTTATTGTCTGATTGTATGGTTGCTTTCTTACATGTAGAGCACTTTGGTCCTGTGGGTGTTTAAAGTGCTCTATAAATAAAGCTGGTATGGTATGGTATGGTATGATATGGTATGGTATGGTATTTAAATAGCACCAATTCGGAACAAAAGTAATCTCAGCAACAAAACGCAAGAAAACACAACTCAAAATACATATAATCCAATTTATTCGGAAACAGATCCAGATTAAATACATAGTAATTTCAAACCAATTATAATACAGGCACAACCAGATTTCAGGAATGACAAAATGCCTGTTAAAAAGATGCTTGTCTATAGACAACCAGCAGACTGAGCTGAATCTTCACTTCAACTCCACATTGTGAGCAAGCGGCGTAGGAGAGGATCAGCTACCTTTTAAAAAGACAGGTTAACTATTTTACACAGTCTTGTTATTAATCTTATATAACTTACCTTAAACCTATGGAGCTAAATAATGTGATTTTACATATCTTTATGAAATTGACTCAGACAAAGAAGCATATTCATACAAGGAGGCATCTTGCACTAACCTTTGTTTAAAAAGACGACTGCAGTTATTAATCAGCTCCAAAGGATGCAAGCGGCTGTCAGAACCACTTTTATATATAATGATCAAACCATTTTGTAGATGATGTATAAGTGCTTAGTAAGTCAAATACATCAAGGAAAAGAGATCCAACAAAAGCTGCTTATTGAACTCTGAATATTATTTAAAAACTCTATCACCATTGAGTGGTGGGGTGTATATGCTTGTTGGTCATTAGCTATGGCTACCCATACAGTACTTCCATTTATATTGATATTTTTACTGCTGTTCAGAGGCCTTGCCATATTCTATAATAATAATAATAATAATACTTTTATTTAAAAGCGCCTTTCAGGACACCCAAGGACACTTAACAAACCAATACAGTTCAAACATTATCAGTGACAAATTGAAATATAAAATACATAAAGATTATAAAATGCAAAATAATAAAAATACATTTAGTAAAGTTAATGATAAGCTAGTCTAAAGAGATGTGTTTTCAGGGCTGTCTTGAACAGAGAAAGGGAGGTGGTGTTGCGAAGGTTTCGCGGTAGAGCGTTCCAGAGGTGAGGGGCAGAGCAGGTGAAGGCCCTGCTCCCCATGGAGGAGAGACGGGCAGAGGGTAAATGGAGATGTAGCGAAGAGGAGGATCGGAGAGAGTGTGATGGGATGGAGATTTGTAGGAGGTCAGATAGATAAGGAGGGGCAAGGTTGTGGATAGATTTGAACGTGAGAAGTATTCTGACAATGCTACATCCCTTTGTTTATTTCCATAGTTACTTACAATCCTATTTTGCCCCATGGTATCACTACATTTTCATGCTGCTTACATGCTCAAAGTGAATCATTTTAAGTTGTCAGCCAACGCAAATAAGCTTACACTAACTTCTCCAAAAATATAATAGTGCTTTTGACTCAGTTAGCAAGAGCAGGATGAGTCTCAGTGACAACATACTCAAAAAATTAAATCCTAAAAGTATCAATGACAAAAAAGCGAAAATAACAAAGCACTGCCAATTAGTTCATTAGATAGATGTTTTGGCCTGTCTAAGGGTTGCCAGGATGTAACATGAGGGTGACCCAACTTCTCTACAACTCGAGCAGCCACAAAAAGTCAGAGTCAGAGAGTCTTTATTGTCATTTGCACCGCATGTGGTACATGTGATGAAAACGAGATTATGTACACGAGGTCCCAGTTACATCCAACAACAAATGAAAGAGAAAAACAGTAATAACATCTAGAATTAACTAAGAAAAACATCAACTAGTAATACACTAAGCCTAATATAGTGGGAATAAACAGCAGCACGAACATGAGTTTGTATGAGCAGATGGTCACAGATGAACACAGATGAACACAGCAACAAGAAAACAGATCAGCATCAGTATGATGTGATATTTTGCAGTGTTTATTTTTTATTTTATTTTTATTTATTCATGAGTCTAACAGCCTCAGGGTAGAAGCTGTTCCTCAGACACATTAACTTAATTTTTTTTCTTTCTATAAAATAAAACGTTCCATTTACAGGAGCTTTTGAACTTATAGGATGGAGTTTGACGTACGTCACTGGGCCAAGCCCAAAATAAAAAACAAAACATTTTATTATTTAATTTACCTTTATATAAAATAGGAATAAGCAAAAGTCAACCGCTTATCTCTGTCTACTAACAAAAACAGTTGAAAATAATTTTCCAGTTGTTGTGTTATGTTGTTTATTTGTCATATGCAGGTTAACACAATGTCAACAGGGCAATGAATTCTTCAAGATGAGAAGAAGTGACTCAACTCACTGGAAAAAACTAAACAAGAAATACTAAAGCATGCAATAAAAATCAGGGATGGGGCCGATCTGATCCGGTATCGGCCTCCGATACCAGCATAATTTACGTATCGGATTTTTGATCCAACCTCCCGATGTTTTCCGATCCTTGATGCACGATGGCTTCAAGCTATAGAATGGATTTCCTGAATGGAGGCATGTCTCATGAACCCAGAGTAATAAGACCCGCCTCCCATTCAGGAAATCCATTTCATAGTTTGCAGACAGCTACAGCGTGAGGACTGAGTGAGTAGCATCTTAGCTAACAACTAGCCAACTTTTCATTGTAACATGTCCGCTGTGTGGAAGCATTTTACACTAAACACCACAAGACAGCAACGTTCAATGTTTGCAGAGCCACAGCGCCACTTTAAACCACGGTCAAGTTAGTTTTATGCGGACAGTCGAGCTCCGGGGCTTCAGAGGGACTCGCTGAACCGAAACACAGGCATCTCGACCTGGCCAGCGGGTTGGGATGCCTGTGGAGAGACTATTGCCCCTTATAATTACAATGAAGTTGAGCAACTTCTCTGTAAACATTTGAGCTCCGTGGCTTGCCTTACTGCATATGCCACTTTTTGCCTCTATAACAACATCAACTACTACCTCATACATATACTGTGTACATTAACTCATACGCTGCTTTGCCACTTTGCAAATGTCAATGCTAGAAACCTTTAGTTTATTTTAGTTATACTTTTTATACTCTTTTTTTATACTAGTATGCAAAAACTCAGGACAGTATTATGTTCATTAAATGTTTAATGTTTTAGTTTTAGAGTTGGTGTAAATTTTCATACTCTTATACCACTATGCAAAAAACTCAGGACAGTGTTAGTTTTACTATTTTATGCTTATGTCTATTATTATATGTTTCAGTGTTTCAATGTTTAGATGTTTACTGTTGCACCGAGGGACTGAGAGAAACGCAATTTCGGTCCTGTGTATGTCCTGTACAGTACATATTGCAGATCTGACAATAAAGTTGACTTTGACTTTGACTTTGACTTCAGCGGTGTGTTTTTCTTGTTCAATCCGGGGCGGGTGCTCTGATTTCGATCAGCCGCTCTCAGCCAGTCCCTCCACCGAGAAGCAAACGCCGCTGGCCCGGTCGGGATGCCTGTGTTTCGGTTCAGCGAGAGTGACGTCCCGCTGAAGCCCCGGAGCTCGACTGTCCAACGTAAAACTAACTTGACCGCGGTCCAAGATATAGTTTACCCTCCAGGAGATATTTATCAGTACAACAGTAGACAATCGTAAAAAAGCATATTAATTAAAAATTACAAGAAAACTGTATAAAAAAAAACATAAACAGCTACATTATAAAGCAATGTAAAATACAAAGAACAAGAACATGTCTGTGTTGGTTTATGCCATGAACTTTGGATGAAAAGAGTGCAGAAAGAAGAAAAAAAATCTTATCACCCCCTTATTTTTTATTTATTTTCTAACCTTGCTCTCGACGGAGGCAGTCGCAACCTCTTCCCTCTCCTGTCCTTCCCCCCCATGCTGCTGGCAGCTCCACAGCTGAGCACCTCGAACGCAAATTAAGATGGATTGGAGGTTTGGGCATTCGATTCTACAAACAAGATCTCTACAGAAGAAGGCACAAGGAGAGCCTTTCCACCCTCACAGAGTGACAGAGGATACGCCATGGATTCCGCCATGGATTCCGCCATGGATTCCGTGGATTTCTGGGTGTGCTCTGTGGAGGTGAAGAAATCTTGGATTATATTGGATTATGATGGCAGCGCTTTGCTTTTTTGGCGTTTGTGGAGCACTGGTCTATCGCAAAAGGGGGAGACTTCAGCAGGACTTAACTGCCTGGAGCACCCGACGTCTGGTCTGCGCCGTGACCTCGAGAAATCAGCTGTTTGTGAGCTTATCCAGAGGGTGAAACAGATCACCCACGGATTTGGACTCTGGACGTTGTGGTCAACATCAGAAATCAGCGCGAGCTTATCCAGAGAGTGAACAGATCACCCTCGGATTGGGACTCTGGTCAGCTGTGGTCAACATCTGAGGTCAGAGCTTGGATCAGTGGAAAAAGTCCCGAATTGGATTGGAGTAGAATCGCCCCTACAGACTGAAGGCCACAGAAAATACAATGTGTGCCTGATGTGAAAATATTTGTAATTCTTATCTGACTCCCTTGGAAACAGCCTTGGGAAAGGCTGGCTTTCTAATCTCTCCTGAGATGTGCTTACTGTGGAAAAAATAGCTGCTGTTGTGTTGTCTGCTACCCCCCCCCCTAACTTTTCTATGAGCGTTATCGGAGGCATCCGGAATGTATCATGGACAAATCCTCCCTGCCTCAGTCTCAACTTGCAACGTGTATCTGTGCTCAATGTGCTTATGATATGGTTTTTACTGGGTCATGCGGTGTCTTGCAGACAAAATGTGATTCATTTTTTTTAATATCAACGCTGTAACCCCCATGCCCTGATGCATGCTCAATAATCCAGGTAGAAAAATCTAAAAAAGCTAAGTCTGGTCCTCTGGACATTCAAAAAACAAAAAAACAAAACAAAGCAAAAAATTGTAGAAACGTTTCGTCTTTCGTCCGAAAGACTTCCTCAGTCTGAGGTGCTGGGTTCAGCTCAGTCTTATAAATAGCACCCTCTCACAGTGTTACACAACCAGTTGGCTGATGACAGCCTGAAACCAGCTGCTCACATGTCAGCAGCTGGTTTCAGGCTGTCATCAGCCAACTGGTTGTGTAACACTGTGAGAGGGTGCTATTTATAAGACTGAGCTGAACCCAGCACCTCAGACTGAGGAAGTCTTTCGGACGAAAGACGAAACGTTTCTACAATTTTTTGCTTTGTTTTGTTTTTTTGTTTTTTGAATGTCCAGAGGACCAGACTTAGCTTTTTTAGATGTAACCCCCATGGTTTCTCTCCCTGTTTTCCCACCTTTGACCTTCATCTGGAGACGGATGAGAGAGGCCGCGCTAAAGAACATGTGAAGACATGTCATGTGTTTTGATAAGGCAGCAGCTTTACACACTCAAAACCCTCTCCTGGATGACTGTGCATACATAATCACGCTGTATCGATGACAATTGGTGCAATGTTAATAAAATCTCTTGTATTTAAAAGAGTGTATAAAATAACTTTAAACAAACAATCACTTAAATTAATCACTTTAATATCCACTTTAAAGCTAGGAATAAAAAAACATGTTTTGTGTTAGCAGAATTGAATCGTAACTTACTTATCCAACATTAATAAAACTTGTCTCAAGCTGCCTTTTTGGACATGCATACATATGTACACATTGTACTTGAGAGGAGATTTGTAAGAGTGGCACTTGCTGCAGCTCCAAGATGGCTGCCAATCATCCACAGCTGACGGTGTATATTGAGACCTTGCCCTCGAACCACTTGACGAGCTCCACCTATATTTAAGGCTGCAGTCAAGTTCTACTCTTCGCTGGAGCATTGATGCCTACACATGGTATTTATGCTTCTAGCCAGTTTGTGAGTATTTTGAGAGAAACTTACCTTGTTCTTGTTGTGTTCTCAGTCCTCGTATCCATCTTGGTCCTGTCAAGATTCTCCTGGTTCCAGCTCTCTGCTCATCGTGCCTTGCCCTCCAACCACTTGCCTGCCTCATTCGCCCTCTGGGATTCATCTCAAGGAGTTAAGGATTTCTCCAGAACATTCATCCTCCTTTTTCATCCGTAAGGAAAATAACAAACAAACCAAATCAATTCTTCTGCAAGAGCCTTCTGATCTAACCCATCTGACTGTCTGTTTTCATCTTCCAGGAAATCCAGAGGATCCCTGTATATTTGTATATAGATATTTGCACTGTAAATAATAAACACTGTTACTTTTGCACCTCTTTGTCTTGTGTCGTTCTGGGTCTTGTTACCAACTGGGTTACCCTTTGAAGTCATAACAGTTAATGCTCCAGCCTAAACAAAACCCAGAACGAGACCATGAACGCACAAGCTTCCTCCTCGCAGGCCACAAGCAAAAATCAATTAGAGGAGATGTTAAAACAAGTAATGAGTCAACAACTCAAGACTCAATCTGATTTACTAGTACTTGGAGGCATGGTTAATTCTATACAGAAAATAATTGCTACTTCTCCTCTCACAGCTCCTGTTGCCACCTCAGATTCAAGCTCTTCCAGCACCAGTTCGATCAATAACTCTCCTTCTCCTCAACAGTTGTTGGTTAAACCATTTGAACTCTTCTTAGGAGACCCAACGTTATGTGAAGGTTTTCTCCTACAGTGCAAACTCGCCTTCAAAGGGGCTCCTCAACTCTACTCCACGGACATTGCTAAAATCACTTATCTCAACAGTCAATTAAAAGGTAACACTCTTCAATGGGCAACTTCCTACCTTCATAACCGTAATTTGGACTCTGTGTCGTTCGACCTGTTTCTGAACGAGTTACGCAGGATTTTTGACCGGCCGCTACAACAACCCAATGCAGAGAAACGTTTGTTGGGATTACGTCAGGGCAGACGACCCATCTCTGAACACGCTCTGGACTTCCGCATTCTTGCAGCTCAACTGGATTGGAACGACAAGGCGCTTCAAGGTACATTTTTAAATTCTCTCTCTGATTACGTTAAGGACTAGATTGCAGTAAGAGACGAACCTCCTAACTTCGACGTGCTAATAAATTTAGCGATCTCCATTGATGAACGCTTCCGGGAACGTCGCCGAGAATGGGACTACAACTACCAGAGACCCAACACTTCCGGCTTTTCTACATCATCAGGTGGGGATTATAATTTCAGTATCAAGCCTCGAAGCTCGCTACCACCATCTATTGGATCTCAGTTAGCATTACCTGAACCTAAACCAATGCAGATTGGCAGAACATGATTGACAGCAAGTGAAAAACAGAGACGTAGGAACTCTACGGAACTCCTATGCTTGTATTGTGGAAATGAGGGACATTATATTGCTTCATTCTAACTTCTGGGAAACGTAAATGCCCGCCAATAGGAGGGAAGCTATTGGTGGGCACTTCATCTTTCACTTCCATGCGTAGATTTACTTTACCTACTGTTATTCAGTTCAAACAAGACCATTTTGCTGTGTCAGCATTAATTGACTCTAGTGCTGAACAAAATTTAATTACCGGTAGTCAAGATTTAGTTAAGGAATTTTCTCTCCCCGTTCTGGAAATTGACCCAGTTTCTGTTACTGGAATAACTGGGGAGACTTTAGCACAGATTTGTTTTAAGACTGAAGACTTGCATTTAATCACATCTGGTAATCACCATGAATTTGTTAGTTTCTTTGTGTTTGATTCACCCAACACTCAAAAATGATTTTAGGGTTTCCCTAGGTAAAAAAAAACCATAATCCCCACATCAATTGGGAGTTCGGCAGAATAGAGAAATGGAGCGACAAGTGTTTGAAAGATTGCCTTCGCTCAGGCATCTCCAACCCTTTAACTAGTGTACAGGAAGCTGTTTTATGAAATTTCAGATCAACCCAAAATGGTTAATGTTTTATCTTGGTTCGGGAAAGGTGGGTACACTTGTTTAGAAAAAAAACTCACACAAGACTTAATTAAAAATAATGATCTGTCATTTATTAAAGAAGTCTTGTGATAGTAAAAGTAAAAACATACATGTTCAGACATACAAACAGTTGTACATCTCTTCAGATATACAATAAACATACAAGTCAAACAGTTTTCCTGCTAAGATAAACGTGTCTATTTAAATCTCGCCATAGTACTAACCGTACAAACTTAGGCATTGATGTAACTCATTATTCCTCACCTTTGACACAACTGGGAGAGCCGTCACAGTTTGGCTTGGAATATACATCTTGCAGATCGACGTCTGATCAAGACTCGCAGCAGACTCTCAAATTGTTTATCCGAGCGCTTCTTAATTTATACCTTTGTGGAGTACATGACTTCACTCACTCTCATCAAACATGTTTTCAATCAAACTTGTTTTTAGAGCGGTGCCAGGCGCTTATCTGAAAGATTTGTCAGATATTTTACCAAGGAGGCTACAAGGTCATGTGAACAAAACAAGCTTGTTTTTTTTTTCACACAACTCTTGCGCCGGATCAGACCTAATTGCAAATAGTTTCTTGACACTTAGTTTTTTTTACACAATTCTCTTTTCAGCAGAACCGCAAGACTTGAAGTAGGATGGGTGATATGCATTCATTCATCAAAGACCAGTTTTTCGAGAAGGATTGGGCCCTTATCATTCAAAGAAACTCTGGACCTTTGAAGCAAAGCCACACAAACCCCCCTCCCCCCCTCTTCAAGGCTTTAATGAAACATCTTGACACTAAACTAAAATGTTTTGTGTTACATTAAGCATTAACTCTTAACATAAAAATTGATAAACATTTAGTCAGAAAAACATTAATACTTAAATTCTTAATTCAGAAGCCGAGAACATTGATCTATCCACCATTCCCCCCGAGTATCATAATCTGTCTCCAGTATTCAGTATCATCCACCCATTCATCCACACATTCATACACCGGTAGCGGCAGACTGCCATGCAAGGCGCTTTCCAGTCCTACCGGGAGCAACTCGGTGTTAAGTGTCTTGCCCAAGGACACGACGACACATGGTGTGGGGAACCAGGATTCGAACCGCCAACCTTCCGATCGGGGGACGACTGCCATTACCACTACGCAACGGCCACCCTAAGACTAAGGCAGTGGTGGTGTGGCCGATTCCTGAGACCAGGAAACAACTGCAACGGTTCTTGGGTTTTGCAAACTTCTACAGACGCTTTATCAAGGACTACAGTCGCATCGTAGCACCTTTGTCTCAACTCACGTCTACCAACAGAAATTTCAGATGGACCCTGGAGGTCAACTCTGCTTTCGGTAAGCTCAAACAGCTTTTCTCTTCCACACCCATCCTCTGTCATCCAGACATCACTCATCAGTTTATCCTGGAGGTGGACGCTTCCGACACTGGGGTAGGAGCTGTTTTGTCGCAGAGATCACCTTTGGACAACAGAGTGCACCCATGTGCCTTTTTCTCTCGCCGTCTTTCCCCAGCTGAACGGAATTATGACGTGGGTAACAGATAATTACTTGCTGTAAAACTGGCACTAGAGGTGTGGCGTCACTGGCTTGAGGGCACGGAGTTGCCTTTCCTCATTTGGACTGATCATAAGAACCTCACTTATCTCAGAGATACTAAATGTCTAAACCCCAGGCAGGCATGTTGGACACTGTTTTTCAATAGATTCCATTACACACTGACTTTCTGACCTGGTTCTAAGAATGTTAAGCCCAATGCTTTATCCCGCCATTTTTCTCCTCCAGATGCTCCAGAAGTCGAAGAGAACATCTTACCTCCGGCTTGCATCATTGGAACCCTTACCTGGCCCATTGCCCAGGAGGTTCGTGAAGCCTATCGTTCGGAACCAGACCCTGGCACAGGACCTCCTGGTACGCTCTTCGTTCCTACCGCCATGAGGTCCAAGGTACTCTAATGGGTGCATACGAACAAGCTCTCTTGTCACCCAAGTATTTCACGTATGTTATTGTTAATGAAGACCCATTCTGGTGGTCCATTATGTCCCAAGACGTCAAGGATTTTGTTGCAGCTTGTCCCACATGTGCCAGGAACAGGACTGGTACTCATCCCCCTGCAGGTCTTCTTCAACCATTACCCACGCCCAGCCGCCCATGGTCATACATCGCTGTTGATTTCATTACTAGCTTGCCTCCTTCTGAGGGTAACACCACCATTCTCACTGTCATCGACAGGTTTTCTAAAGCAGCCCGTTTTGTGCCTCTTCCTAAGTTACCTTCTGCTATGGAGACTGCTCATCTCCTTGTACAAAACATTTTTCGTATTCATGGTGTCCCTTCCGACGTGGTGTCGGATAGGGGTCCCTAGTTCGTCTCTAAGGTGTGGCACAGTTTTTGTGGTGCCTTGGGGGTGTCAACCAGTCTCACCTCCAGCTATCACCCATAGCCCAACGGTCAGGCTGAACGGTGCAACCAGGAGCTCGAGGCCACCCTTCAATGCCTTGTTGAGGGCAATCCCTCTGCCTGGAGTCGACATCTGGTCTGGGTGGAGTATGCCCACAACGCCCATATGTCTGCAGCCACAGGTATGACTCCTTTTGAAGCTTCACTGGCATATTTGCTTCCTTTGTTCCCCAGTCAAGAGTCGGACATATCGGTGCCGTCAGTACAGCACCATTTCCGATGCTCTCTGTGTATCTGGCACCAGGCTAAGGTAGCACTTCTCCGCATGGCCACCCAAAATAAGAGGTTTGACCGCCACTGATCTTCTATGCCCTCCTATCAGGTGGGTCAGAGGGTTTGGCTTTCCACCAGGAACATCACCCTGAAGGACACCCCAAGGAAGTTGGCGCCTCGATTCATCGGGCCTTTCCCTATTCTCCGGATCGTCAACCCCTCTGCGGTGCATCTCCAGCTGCCCGCTTCCATGAGGATTCATCCGACGTTTCACGTGTCCCATATCAAGCCAGTTTCTTTGAGTCATTTGTGCCTGCCTGCCAGCCTCCTTCCGCCCGCCCGTCTCATCGACAATCATCTGTCTTTCACCGTCTGTGCCATTCTGGATGTGTGCCGTTGTGGGAAAGGTTTCCAGTATCTTGTGGACTGGGAGGGGTATGGCCCTGAGGAGCGGTTGTGGATTCCCCGCTCCTTCATCCTGGATCCCAGTCTGATCACCGTTTTCTTCAGGGATCACCCGGAGAAGCGCTTTGGGTCGCCTGGGGGCGCCCCTTGAGGGGGGGTACTGTAAGAGTGGCACTTGCTGCAGCTCCAAGATGGCCGCCAATCATCCACAGCTGACGGTCATTCCCCTGACGAGCTCCACCTATACTTAAGGCTGCAGTCAAGTTCTACTCTTGCTGGAGCATTGATACCTACACATGGTATTTATGCTTCTAGCAAGTTTGTGAGTATTTTGAGAGAAACTTACCTTGTTCTTGTTGTGTTCTCAGTCCTCGTATCCATCTTAGTCCTGTCAAGATTCTCCTGGTTCCAGCTCTCTGCTCATCGTGCCTTGCCCTCCAACTACTTGCCTGCCTCATTCGCCCTCTGGGATTCATCTCAAGGAGTTAAGGATTTCTCTGGAACATCCATCCTCCTTTTTCATCTGTATGGAAAATAACAAACAAACAAAATCAATTCATCTGCAAGAGCCTTCTGGTCAAACCCATCTGACTGTCTGTTTTCATCTTCTAGGAAATCCAGAGGATCCCTGTATATTTGTATATAGATATTTGCACTGTAAATAATAAACACTGTTACTTTTGCACCTCTTTGTCTTGTGTCGTTCTGGGTCTCGTTACCAACTGGGTTACCCTTTGAAATCATAACAAGATTATTACAGCCTCATATTAAATCAATTTTAATGAGAATATCGGTACTGGATTGGTATTGGCCATATCCAGATTTAAGTATCGGGGTCGGATCAGAAGTAAGAAAATGTGGATTGGGGCATCCCTAATAAAAATACAAAATAAAGTACCAAAAAGTGAAAAAGAAATATATTTACAAATTCCGAAATAAATACAGAAAACAACAACATGGTAGAATATAGTGCTAGGATGAATAGACCTTTTACCAGTTGACGTCATCACGCAAAGCTCGCCAGAAACGAGCGTTCTGATTGGACGGCAAAAAGCCGAAACCGGATGCAGGGGGGTGGGAAGGAGCCGAGGAGCTTCGTAATGATAGAGAGTTGTAATTTAGAAGCTTGATTTCTTAAAATAGTGGACAACCACTGGTCAAAATGCCTGAACATTGTGCCGCCGATACGAGAGGAGGTGATTGTGTGCGCTGATGGAAAATGGGGAACTCCTTCAGGCTTTTTGCGAATGTCCAGCAGGGTGAGTCGTTGTGTGTGGTTGTCAACAACCTGTATTATCCAAGCGTCAGAAATAAATGTTTTAAATTTCTCACACCAATACTTCTGATTTAGATTTATTTGGTTATTGTTACAGGTTTAACATCTTCTGTTAGCTGCTATAACTAGCACCACGTCTTCATAAGCCGTCAGTATTAGCACAGTAGACCCATTTACAGCCTACGTCATCAAGCAGCTGCGCGCGCAGCGTGGCTACAGCAGTATGACGGCTCGTAGTGTATTATCAAGCTACGCTAGCGTGTTATCGGTAAATGATCGCAAAGCTTACTTTAATAAGTTAACTTTGAGCAATGGCCATCAGCTTCCTGATACGTGTACAGTTACTGAATGGGAGTATGACGTTAGTAAGTGAAGTTAGAAAAGCTACGAGCATACAAATCACTCGATGCGTATGACTACGTTGTTTGTGGACATGTACAGGAAGTGCGTTATAAAGATATGGACGCAGATTTCTGTGTTTTAAAGTCCAAAGTCCTCCCCAGTCAGAGACAAGGTGCAAAGACTACAATGTATGAGGCTTGGGTAATCGTCAACAAAGTGGAGAACTACATTCTCACAGCAAGCTGCACCTGTATGGCAGGGTAAGTTAATTTTGGTTCCTGATATGCATAATTTGCTTCTGTTTTAGGCCACTGCAATTTTAGATTTTACATAATTTTCAGTGTAAAATGTTTTATTAGCATTGCTCAGATAACTTAGTCATTACATATTCCAAAATATTCATCCAGAGGTCACAGTGGCTTGAATTACAAAATCTAATGAAAATCAGAAATGTTTATTTATTTACAATCAAAGTCTGAACTTGGTCAGGAAACATTCAGAACATAACATATAACATACATTGGCCTCTACTCCTAATTACAAATTGTTTGAGCCACTAAAACATTTAATTTTTCATCATTATTAAAAGAGAAGTGGCTATAATCATTTTTAACAGTCTGAACTTCACAGGTAAAATAGAACCCAGCTAAGTGCAGTCTGGAGCCCTGCGTTTACATTTTCATCTCACCTTTGAAGATGTGGATGTAATATACCACCCTAACTACATTTGTTTGTTCTTTTAATAGTGCTGACAGATGACGACATCCAAGAACTGCGGGCTGTGGACCCAGTTTGTGCAGTGATGACAAGCTTGGACAATAGTGACACGTACACCGCTTCATCTGACCACAACTATGAGGAGCATCTAGATTTACCTGAGTTTTATTTAGCACATCATCCAGAGACCTCACACCCAATGAACTAAAGGTGAAATGTGAGGAAACATTTGTCCTGCTGAAAACTAAACACACGCCCTATCAGTGTAAAAGATTTTGTGCATAAAGAACTTCGAAATGTCCGATTTTTTTATACTTTATGTTGTGTACCACCGTAGATGTTATAGGTGGTCTGTTATTTACCTTGATCTTTGCAGTCATCCAATAATCTGATGTTTGTTGTTTTAAATAAATCTTATATTAAACATCTTAATTTTTTTGTAGGCTTCTAGCCTGTTTTTGATGTCATATTCAATTATTTGGATTAATTTTGAACCACATTATACCTGTATTTACAATTTTGAAGAAATACACAGGTTATAATTTAATTAAATTGTTTGTTTATTGTTAGACAGGTGACAATTTATTGCACTTAACAGTTGAATAAGAAAACGGAGATCCTTCCAGTTTATGTTTTAACTTTTGATGTTCAGCCTGTAGCGTGTCAAACTCCTGACGCAGGTGGGCATATTCATTCTGAAGTTGACAGTGCCTCAGGTTCAGATCATCATATTCAGTCCTCGGGACTACATCTTCTTGTGCTGAAAGTTATGAAAAGAAACGGTAAGCAAATGCACTGAAAAGCAGGAAGCAACACTTTATGCTCTGTGACACAGAATGTGCCTGTGCTGTGACTTGTGTCTTCTTTTTTAGCTGATTAATTGTGAACAATATTTAGCTGTACACATGATTGTGGGGTAAGAACTGCCAGAAAACCATTCTGGTTTGAATAAAATATGAGCAGAATGTTGGTTGACGCCCTAGTATTTCAGAAATATTAAATCTATCTATAATTAATTAATCAAACAATCAATTTATTAAAAAGTTTGTTAGATAGGACCTAATATATTTGTACCAGGGTCATGTTCCATGTTGGATTCTTGTTGTTGATCTGAAGTGACACTGCCAGGGCTGGGTTGATGTGATGACTTGTGCACACCAGCATCTCTCGTCTTTTTCCTCTGGTACCTAAAATAAAAATATGTGAAGATGTAGTGACACACAGTAAATAAACATTTACACATCTACTTTTAATACAGAGCTGTATTTCAAAGCCTGCACTACACCAAAGTATGCTAAAGACCATGACAACAGAACACAGAAAAAAATAAATAGTAAAGACAGGCCAAAGCAAATTATCCATACCTTTTCATCTTTGCTCATGATCCCTGTCCTTTAGTGTACACAAACACAGAAGGTACGAAATCAGGACTTTGATAATCCAACGACATTTCCCCTGAAAATAAAGCACAGAGGCATTTGTTTATTAAGAGCTAGCTTATTAGCAACTAGCTTCTAGCCAACTTTCCGACCGAATTTAACAGCAATAAACTGCGTCTAGTTTTTAAAAACAATGGTTAATCAAAACCAGGGTTTATGGTGAAATAAAACTAGATGAGTAACCTTACCTGATATAAAATGAGCACCGCATACTCGTGCATTTTTGATAAAGTCCTCGGTCCAATCCACCCACTTGATGGTCTGAAGCGACAGCTGCCTTCGGTGGCTTTGAAATGGTCGATTGCCTCTTGGTATGCGGGAGAACTTCAGTCCTTCCTTAGAAATACCTATTTGTACAACCGTATACGCAACATCCTGACATTTTGTTGCTGGTGGAGGAAATTAATTAGCTAGATTCACTCCGCAACTTTTTTATGCTTGGAAAAATGCCTGGGTGGGTGGAGTCTTCTGTTGCACCGGTGCGCGCGCAGCCGTCCTTGTTTACAAACACTAAATGGGTCTGTATGTAAACAAAAACATGACGTTTGAGTCACACAAATGTTCACAGCGTCCTTATTTCTTATTTGATTTCTGTAAACTATGTCTTAAATTAAGCCTGAGACAATTGGTGATGTTGTGATGTGAAAAATAATAACTATCCCAAGAGATACATTTATTAGCTTTCCTAGGGACATTTAATTATCTTTGATTTACTAATGCACTTATGCTGTTTATACAGCTTACACTTTATTAGATGTTAAATGTGTGAAAATCTTAAATATATTACAAACAATATATTTTGCATGTGAATTCCATAATGACACATACAATAGTTGTATATTGTGTTTGTGATTGTTTTTGCAGAGGAGGTGGCTGCAACCATGCTGGAAATACATTCTAAACCAACCTGCACCCAGTTACCTTGTACATGGAAGAGACCAGCCCAAAAACGAACTGCACCTGCTACTTGGATGAGCTGCAAGTTTTAAAGTGAGTTTAATCAGTGTTCCTGAAGACATTTCATATTACGCTTATAACACAAATACCCAGAAAGGTGACTTTCAGTGAAACTTCACCAACAACTGGAATAATACAATATCACTTATCTTGTCTTATCCCAGTCAAAAAACTATTCAACATTGTACAATTGTATTGTATTGTGTTAATTATTGTTGTTTTCTAGTGGCACTAGATAATAAATGCAATCACATATGTACGGTTTTAAATGTTTTCTACAATGGTAAGATCTGGAATAGTTTTTTGACATTTAAAAAAAAACACTTCTACAAACAGATTTGCTAATATGTGTTTGATATCAACCACATTTTTCATGTTGGTGTCATTTAAGGCATGACATCTGTGTTGAGAAGTTTTCCAGGAGAACGCTGAACAGCCTGCGTTTTGACCCACAACATCCTGATGACCGAAATGAGCCCACCATCACTGCTGGCTGGTCTTCACAAGGACATTTTGAGCGTGGAGCCATTCTTGACCTATTGCAGGTTGTAGTAGTAAATATTAAAAACCAATAACGCTTATCTGTATGTTTCTTTAATTCCTTTATTTTGTCTAGATTTTAAAACTTTATGTTTTTTTTCTTTTGGGATATGCTCAAAGCCCCTGGCTGCAGTTCTTGATCCAGACTCCCCGGCAGATGAAGTAGCTGACGACCGCGGCCCCTGTTCAATCTCCACGCCATCAGAGAGACCTGCCAGAAGTTCAAAACATCTTTAAATGTCTCACAAGCACACACATTATTTATATAAGTCACAAACAGAAACAACACATACCAGAAGATCAGAACAAGCGCTCAATACAAAAACAACTGGACTTTATTTGTTGCAGAAAACGTTTCACCCTTTCTGCAACAAATAAAGTCCAGTTGTTTTTGCATTGAGCGCTTGTTCTGATTTTATCATGTCCTGGACGACTGAGAATCTTCACCAGCATATACCAGAAGATGTGTTTGTGTTTGTCATTTCACTTGTTAAGGACAGCAGCCTAGGACAGACAGTAACCTGCTAATGTTTTTTTTTAATGATGCCTTCTCTGACAACTTGGAGACTTTAGACAGTGTAATGTTTATGTTTTTTTTTTTGCTAAGTCATTGGATGACCAGAGAGCTGAACTATAAACTAGAGAACAGCTCTGACAACAGCAGAGTCACAAAGAGGATTTTCTTTCGGCCTGGTTAGGTCACCATGATAAGAGAGACTGACCTGTTTTTGTTGTAAACGCTCTTTCTTTATCTAGAGAGATTCAAAATCATAAAATGTGACTAAAACAGCATTTGTATATTAACAGATTAAAAAATTTAACTAAACAAAAGTTCCACTTCACTAAAAGTCAAATTAGAGCACAGTTTCTTTATTTTTAAAGGTTGGTGTGTTCATTTCTAAATTTAATGTACTACAATCAATGTCTGTTTTGGGATGTGTACACTATTTCATTAATCAATTACTGTAATAAACATGGATTTGAATACAGTATATAAATTTGGTCAAATTGGGGAGGGAATGACTGAGCCAGCTGAGGAGTGCTGTGAGTTTTCATTGGATTAGCGTGATGTCCTTCAAAAACTTCAACAAATGTGATGTCACGGTCGACATAATTTATTTAAAATATATATATTTGGATCATGACAGGCCTGACAGGTCCATAAATGCGTGTCGGCCCAGCGGGCAAGCGAATCTTTGTGCACCGCCGGGCCAGTTAGACGCTGCCGGAAACACCTGTACTTACAAAGATATTTTTACTTTATTGCACTTACTGCTAAAAAAGGTCACAACACTCCTTGTACAATACATACCTCTTCCTCAGTGAACTGCTTGTGTCTGGATGCTGGATGCAGAAAATGGGGCAGGTTCAGACTAGCTTCCCTTTTTCCACCTCTGACTTGACATCAAACCCTTTGTCAGCAAGGAGTTGTTGGCCAGTTGCTGCTGTAAAACAAAAAGTATTAATTCATATTTGACAATAAACAAAACAGTCTTATGTAGAGTTAAACTGTATGCTTATACACATTGATGACAGGATTGCTTTTTTTTTCTGTGACAGCATGTCACTGATGCTCCCAGCAAAACTGTGCGAATAACTTACAGAAACAGAGAAATGGCTGAAATGTTTTTAAAGATGCAGTGCTGTCAGACCTCAAATAATGTTAATAAAACATGTTTGTCTTGTGGAAACTACTACTGTATATTTTTTCAACGCCGAAAGAGTTCAAATGATAACAGCTAACAGTGCAGTGGTCTGTTCATTTTTATAGAGCTGCACAGTGTTTGATGCTATTTTATTCACCTGTTATTTCTTCAGGGGGGTTGAACAGACTAGCTTCCCTTTTTCCACCTCTGACTTGACATCAAACCCTTTGTCAGCAAGGAGTTGTTGGCCAGTTGCTGCTGTAAAACAAAGTATTAATTCATATTTGACAATAAACAAAACAGTCTTGTGTATAGTTAAACTGTATGCTTATACACATTGATGACAGGATTGCTTTTTTTTTCTGTGACAGCATTTCACCGATGCTCCCAGCAAAACTGTGCGAATAACTTACAGAAACAGAGAAATGGCTGAAATGTTTTTAAAGTCAGACCTCAAATAATGTTAATAAAACATGTTTGTCTTGTGGAAACTACTACTGTATATTTTTTCAACGCAGAAAGAGTTCAAATGATGACAGCTAACAGTGCAGTGGTCTGTTCATTTTTATACAGCTGCATGTTTGATGCTATTTTATTCACCTGTTATTTCTTCAGGGGGGTTGAAGGAAGAATCTCTTTGCATGTCGCAGGTTGAAACAGGTTGAAACTTCAACACAGCCAGTGGACAGGTACAGAGAGGTCTCGTAGAACTAGCTAGCTGCTAGCTTATCAACTGTCCAGTAGCATTCTGCTGCGGGAGGTTGTTCTCTGTTTTGTCTGTTTTCCATATCCAAGATGTAATGTAGGAACGTAATCCACGGAGTTTGGATCATTAATGGCCATGCCAGATAAAAAAATGACGATTACACACGTTGCTGCTTTGTGTCGGGGTGAAGTCCTGCCGGCGAAGCGCTTGAAGCCACATCTTCCTTCTTTTAGTTGCTTTACTCGACTTTCCTAGAGGGACTTGGTAAAACGAACAAGTCTCACCTTTTTCTTTTACTCGTTTACGTTGCCTGGAACAATTATAAACACAATAAAAGTCATATTTCCCCACCGCGACCGTTGGCAGTAATGAATACACCAGAGTAGTATTGACGCGTCACCCCCCAACTTCCGGAAAATTCTGGAAAAATGCGAGTGCGCATGCGCGATGACGTCAACTGGTAAAAGGTCTATTAGTATAAATAAGTATTTCACAAGTACTAATATTGCTTAAATGCACATGATATATATTGCACATAACATAAACTGCACAAGTTTGACAGGTTATTGCACAGGTAGTGAGAAACATTGAGATTATTGAGTTATGATGGCAGTGACATACATGACACAGCCACATAGTGCAGCAGCAATAAACACTTTAGCTGTCACAGATGTGGCTTTGTGTAATGTTATTGTCAAGAGTTCAATTCAATTAATGACAGACCAGCCCTGCAAACTCCTACATCAATATTTACAAACTAACGTCAAGGCTGATGTGGCACCACAGGTCGGGCGTGGCTGGATGCCATTCTCAGAAAATGGATGACATCATGAGTGCTGCAGGTCATCTTTAATCCATATAGTCTCATCAGGTAGTCAGTCACATCCAGCTTTTTGGTTCCAGTCCACGAATCATGGTTTAGTTATGGCACACTAATTTACACACATCAGATGCATGCACAGATATAAACACACACACACTTTATGAAAGCAACAAAGACAAAATTGTTTTTGTCTACTATGAATTTAGCTTTTTCTGGTGCATGCCAAAGTTTTTTAACAAACAGCACCATTTACACACAATCTCTTTTTGGGTAAAGTATCCACTAGTCTGCATTAGTTGGGGACAGTAAGTATGGTAAATGGACTGTACTTACCGGTATATAGCGCCTTTCTGTCTTATCAAGACACTCAAAGATCTTTACAACACAATATGTGGCTTGTTTACCCATTCATATAGCACTCTACTATACAGTATCTCTACAAGACTAATCAGTGCTTTAAATCAGTGGTCCCCAATCCCTGGGCCGTGGACCGGTACCAATCCGTGGGTCAATTGGTACCGGACTTTATTTTGAAAAATCACCAGATTCTCTCCACCACATTTGTCTATGACTCACTCTTGACGCAGGTCAACAAACACAAGTTGTTAGTTTCAGTTTTTTTAGACACGCATGCACAGATTGGTTCTACAATGCCTGCATGGTTGGTGAGAAGAGAGGAGAATTTCAGCTGTGTGGTCTGGAACAGACAGGTGGAGGCACCTGAAAAAGTGACTGTAAAACTACCTAAATAAAACTAATTTTAAAGAGCTTCCTAATATCCCATCAGAGCTGTTCCTTTACATTTCCGATTCTGCTCTTAAAAAAATTACGCCCCTAAAAGTTCAAAGTCATGGGCAATTTTATTAAAAATACAATTAAATGTTTTGCACTACAGTATGCATGTTCCTGTGCTTTTGTGAACAATATGATGTGTGAATATCTGCAGAACATAAGACGTTAACAGATGAGTTCTCTCAAAATATCGTGAAAAGTCAGTATTTTTATGGTGAATTACCACCTTTAAAATTGTTTTGTGCACAAACCAAAAACTCCTGTTTATTTGAAAAAAAAATTAGAATAACAGAGGTACAGACAAACATTTTGCTTATTTTAAATACTGAAGAGATTTAGAAAAACATTCAAAAAGCATCTTCTATTTGATTTTCACATTAAATCAAAAAACAAAATGATGGAGAACAGAGCATTTCCACATTAAGCTCTTCACATCTCTGCATTTTAAACAGAATTGGTGTACACATCTGTACACTTTTAGTTAAAAATTGCATTTTTAACGTTTTCTGTGTATAATTAATGACTCCAGTTTATTTTGAATAAGGAAATATTTAAAATAACAAACTACAAGCATCTCTCATTAAATCAGAAAAGATGGGAGATGACAATTATGATGAAGCTTTACAGCTGATTGCATCAAAGCTTGAAGTATTAAAGCAGAAGCACATTCAAAGAAGTGTAGAAGCTCACCAAGAAAACCTTGAATTACAACGTTTGTTAAGAGAATCAAAAATAAAACGGTATGCTGTAAATGTTTGTGAAGCTCACAGACAAAGCAATGACCCGATTTGGTTCAAACGCGACCCAGTCGAAAAGGTCAAATCCCACTCGCTGGAGCTGGAAGGGACAAGTTTATCAACTCCCTCTCCTAAAATAGGCGAGAAGAAACATGTTTTTCAAACTAACAAACCACGAAATTTTGATGCCAGCTGGAACAGAGACCCAATATGGTTTAGAAGAACGTGCAAAGGCCTTGTTTTTGCACCTCGGACGACACTGTCCGAGATGAGCAAAAAACCACAAACGGGAGGTGTCCGCTCTTTAAGTGACCCCCTGCGGTCTACACCGAGCAAAGGCCCTGTCCCTGCACCTCGGACTAGACAGTCCGGGACTAGCAAAAGGTCACAGAAGTTTCAAAAAAGGTACTATACCTCTAAGCTCTGATAAGATAGTGGACATAAGTTGGTTGTTTGAAAACTTGAATGTTACTGAGGATGACCAAGCTGGTACAATGAGTGACCTTGTCTTTGATAACTCAGAGCACATGGATAACTCAGAGCACACAGTTAGTGACAAAGACAGCAAACAAAGTGCTGATGGTCTACAACATCCTGAAGGTCAGGATGCTGACAGCCAACAAGATGCTGACAGTGAACATGAGTACACAGCCAGAGTCACACGTGAACAGAAACGTGTGCCAAGACCTGTGAGGTTTCTGTGTAACTTTAAGAAAAGGGGGATAGATAATAAAGCTTACCTGCCTATCGCACTGGAAGGTGTCCTTGAGCATGAAGCCCTCCTGGACGGCAGTTCAGACATCACCATTATGTTAGCCAAACTGTTCAAGGTGTTAAGGACCGCCGCTAACGGTGTTGACAGGCAAATACCCTTCGAGAAATGTGCTATTGAACTGCAGGGTCTTGCAGAGACGAGAACAACCCTGACAGCTATAGCTATGGTTCACATACAGCTTGGCAAAATGACACTATACCACCTGCTATTTGTGTCTAAACGACTCGTTCCCATTTTTGGTTGGCCAAGATTTTATAAACCGCTTCGACGCGATTATAGATTATGGTCAACAGACAATGTGGGCAACAGTGAGAAAACCCCTGCCAATAAAAGTGCCTCCTAGTTGTGATACAGACTGCCTAACCGCAGGTACCGCAGAGGACACAAGGGACTCCTCATCCGAGGACGAGAGCCCGGTAAGTGAACCTTCAACTACAGATGAGACAGAAGAGACCCAAAAGTTGGACCAAACTCTGGCCCAACAAGAGAATCTCCTCTGCGAGCTGACACATTCAGCACTCACTGAACACTACCTATCACAGGTAGAAGAAGGTGTGGAGGTCCAAGGATCCCACGCCGAAGACGCTGTACTGTCCTTTGGGACAGGTAGTTCGGCAATCAGCCAAGCTTTCAATGAAACCTTGGTTAAAGAGCATTTGAGTCCAGAAAATGAGTCAACCAGACACTGACAGTCACTTGGACATAATTGTTACAGATTTTGAGGGCCCCTCTTCAGACAAAGGGGGAGCAAACTCACAAAACAACGACAGTGACCCATCGCAGACTGACAAATCAGACACACCTGCGACTGCACAGACATTTGAGACACACTTAAATTACACGGAAAGAGGTAAACGTAAGAAAAAAACGTTGGCCGAAACCTATAAGGTTCCTGTGTACTGTCTACTCTCAGCTACGAAAACAGCTTAAACTAAACAATGGCATCCTAACTTGTGCCCATGGACGGACGTCCTCACCTGTGTTCATGGTCCCCCATGACCACAAGGGGGTGATGTTAGGTCATGCCCAAGAGAAAGACAAAGTGCCCTCAGTCGTCTACGGCCGCAAAGAGCCAATTGCTAAATGGGTACATAGAAATCAGATCAAACCTTACAAGGCGTTCAATGACTCCACAAAAGACAAAGATCTCACAAACTCACCGACTTCATGGGATAATAAGGTCGCCCAAACACAAGTTAGTAAATAAACTAATCAGGTTTAAACTACCGTATTTTCCACCCTATAAGTCGCATTGTCCAATTTGAACTTAGAAACGCTAAGTCTAACACCCACAACAAAAAACTAACCTTAACAACCATTTAAATCCACAAGATTTAATTTGACCTCGGTCATAAAGTTGAGACCTGTTTTTCTTGTGTGTTGCATTTTGGAATCTGACGACAAGAGTGTGTCGAAGCAGTGAAACGTTGTTTCCTTGTTGTTTAGTCATTACTGTTGTCATTATTTGAGATATTGTTTTGGTTCTGAACACTCCCAGCCAAAAAGGTTTTGTATTAACATTGGTTAATGCATAATATGGATTTAACTATGCCAACATGCAGTTCGTTTTGTTAAATCTCAATCGTTGAAGAGTCAATGTAGTTTAAAGCTACTCAAGGTACCATAAACTACACTGGTCTCACAATTTCTAAATTGAACCGATTCGATCGTTTCTATTCTAGATTATCTATTCATTTTGATGAGTCTCGCCATAGACTTCAAAATTTATTAGGAATACCAAATCCTACGTCGTTCGTCTAAAAGACAACAGACATTTAGACCAAGCTATATTTCATTTTTCTATTTTAGTTTAACCTAAACTAAGTAATGAATGGAGGAATAGTTTGGAATAAGAGGCCTTCGTTACAGAAGCCCTCCAAAATTTTATAGGTATAGATCCCTATATCTGATTTTTACAGAATTGATCCACCCCTTAATTGGTAATTGTAGCTGATCTAAACCATGATAGCTTACACACCAGGTGCATATAGGTAGGGCCTAATGTAAAATCCCAATCATAAGCCCACCTAAAAACCACATAATTGCATGACACATAGAACCAGAGTGGCACTGACTGGAAACCAACCAGCCAACAACCTTCGATGTGGGGACCTGCAGCTCCAACGCTTGGTCTTCAACCTTCATCCAAGGGTCGCCTCCTCTGCGTCAATGAGTGATCCCCTCTACATGCTGATTATAAAAACAATTGTTACTGATCTACAATCAACAAAACTAATCATTGTGGAATTACTGCTGTGGATTTACCGCTATGGATTATAAGACTTTGTTTTCCAAAGGATTAAAAGCTTACCGCAATGGGATTACCTACGAACAGTATGGAATTTCCAAAAACTTTATGGGATTATAATTTTTGATTTTTCATCTTCCACTTGCTGGATTACTTCAAGATCAGAGACAGTTCAAGGTATCCTTTCGTGTTGGACCTCATCCCCAAGGACTGGTGATGACTTCCAAAAGGGAGGAGATGTAAGGGACCAGACGGTGGTCTCTGATACACCTTTGGCTTTTTGAACTGTCCAATTATGCTTTTTGCTGATCCTATCAGTAAAACAGACATTTACTACAATTTATTCCATTAGTTGTAATCTGAGAACATATATAGTCACTCACAAAGAGACTATTGGCCTCTTTAATTGTATTCTAATGGAATCAAAGAATAACATTTTGTCATTTTCATGATATGTGCTATTATTTTGTGTTATTCTGAAATGTGAAGCATTACTGTGTCACTTCTGCACTAACGATGGTGTTCACAAACTGTGTGAAAGTTGAAGGCTTGGGTCAAAGAGGCCCGGTCGTTTTGTTTAGAAATGGAGAAGACAGTTAATCTGTTGTTTTCATGAGAATGACTCCAGCACTCTCTGCCTCCTCTAAACATTTCTTTCTGCTCCTGAATCTCACCTTGAATTCTGATAACGTGAAAATGAACTCGTTGACGTGTCTCTAACTCTCCTCGCTTGGTCCATAGACCAATGAGGAAACTGTGTTCTAATCTCAACACTTCAGAAAAGCTTTATGCTTCCCGGAATGCTTCAGAGTTTGGAATGGACAGAGATCTGACAGATCTCTGTCTCTCATGGCTAGATAAACTGAGTCAATAAGTCAAAGACTGGTTCATCTGCCAAGAATTTATGGACGTCTCCAAAGCTGGGCACCAGACCGCTAGAGAGCGCTAATGCGTTAATCCGCTTACAGCGGACCTAAACAATTATTCAGCGTTACAACGGTTTGACTAACTTTTATAATTCATAAGCGGATTTGCGCTATTTTTATTTAAAATGCAGTACCGTTAATAACTAATTATCTATCAGTAAAAACGAAAAAACTTATTAAAAGGGCCCGGACGACTGCTAACAGACCATATCCTGTCAGCGCCGGATGTGGTCCGTGACAAAAAAGCGTCCCCTCAGTCTCTTTGCTAGAGCGAGCGCTCTCAGTTAGCAGCCAGTGTGTTACTCTGCAGCCTTATTGCTTGTTTTCGAAGAGTCAGACGAAGAGTTTTTAACATGGAGGGTGAACTTATGGATGTTTCTCAGCGGCCTACGCGACGCGTCTGGATTTTAAAAAGTATTTCGCCATTTGCCCTCTTCAAAATGGCGGCCGCGACGGCCACAGAAGATAAGGACTTTCCATGAAAACACGGTAAAAACAATTATTTCTTTGCTGAGAAAAAATATATTTCTTAGCTGACTTTATAGCACAAGGTTTTTCTGAGCTTAACCGGTTCAAATGGTCAAATCTGCTGGATTTAAAAAAGTATTTCGCCATTTGCCCTGTTCAAAATGGCGGTTAGCGTGTTAGCATTAGCGTCCGCTAGCATTGGTAATACATAAGTGCTTTTGAAATTGCGGACCTAAATAAATCAATAAGTGCTTTAGAAATAGCGGAACTAATTTTTGGATTAGCGCTGCCCAGCATTGGACGCCTCCATAAATTCAATAGAGCAAAAGCTCTCTAGAACTTTCTTGAAGAATGCTTTATTTTGAAACTAACCCAGAAGCTGCCATTGTCTTTGATGGAGAAAGCAGGCCTCACGACACGTCAAATCCATAAACACGCCGAGGTATGACCGGACTTCATGGGCCCAGAACCTGTGAAGCTAAACTGCTTCTCAACTCTACCAAACGAGACGGACGTCTAAACAGGTACAGAGTTGCTGATGTTTAATGGAACGTGCACGGGAGTCGAGCTGGTTTTCGTATGGAGAAGTGTCATTTCTGGTGAAACTCAAAATAGATTTCTTCCTCTCCCCATCTTTAATCTATTCCTCTTAAACCTCTCTTATCTCAAATTCTAAGCTGGTAACTACATTTTAGCTAAGAGCCACAGACTAAGTATATTGACATCCTGTATTTATGTCTGTTGTTGCAATTTAAATGTGCTGACATGTTAAATTGCAAGAAACGTGAAATCTGTCAATCAAGTGTAATGGTGTTAATTTTAGTTGATTTATTTTAAATAAATGGTAGTGTCCTTGACATACCAAACTAAGTTAACATTTCCCAGTGTTGGGCAACGCTAATCCAAAAATTAGTTCCGCTATTTCTAAAGCACTTATTGATTTATTTAGGTCCGCAATTTCAAAAGCACTTATGTATTACCAATGCTAGCGGCACTGGCGGTTCTGGACACGGGCCCACACGGGCCAGTGCCCATGTATCACGGAGCCTGGCCCTCCCTCTGGCCCGCCCTCTGAGCAAGAAGCGGAAACCATCCGATACCAGCATAATTTACGTATCAGATTTTTGATCCAACCTGCCGATATTTTCTGATCCATGATGCACGTTGGCTTCAAACTATGGAATGGATTTCCTGAACGGAGGCGTGTCTCATGATCCCAGAGTAATAAGACCCGCCTCACATTCAGGAAATCCATGTCATAGTTTGCAGCCAGCTGCAGCGTGAGGAGCTGACTGAGTACTCTGTTGGGTTTGTTTTGGCATCGTTTTCAAAAAGCGGGTCGTTTGTTTATGGATTCTTTACATGGAGCTGGTCACAATTGGTTATGGATCACTGTTTACATGGAGCTGGACACTTGTTTCTGTTTCAAGATCTGACACTGGTGAGTAACATGTTAGCTAGCCTAGCAGCTAGCCGACTTTTCATCGTAACAAAGTAACATGTGTCCGCTGTGTGGAAGTATTTAAACACCGCAAGACAACAACGTTCAATGTCTGCAGAGCTATATACAGTAAACACATCTGTGTCACATTAAACCGCGGTCAAGTTAGTTTTACGCCGGACATTCGAGCTCCGGGGCTTCAGCGGTGTGTTTTTCTTTTTCAAGCCGGGAATGGCGCTCTGTTTCCGGGCAGCTGCTGTCAGCTTCCCTCTGGAGCTCCGTGGCTGCGCATCATATCATAACAGCTACAATATAAAGCCATGTAAACACTAAAAACAGGAACATGTCTGTGTTGGTTTATGCCATGAACTTAGCAGATGTAAAGCCATTTAACATTTTATTTAATTTATTTATTCATTCATTTAAAAGAGACAAAATAAAACAAATTAATCAAAAATAAAACATTGAATGAAAAGAGTGCAGAAAGAAGAAAAAAATCTTATATCACCCCATTATTTAAAATAATATATAAAATAACTTTAAACAAACAATCACTTAACTCCATATCTGTAAAATTAACTGAATTATAACCATTTTTGAGTTTGGCTTATTTCAATTGCCTGCTGCAGCCATCTTCAATTCAATTGTACTCAAAAGTTAATCAGCAGTAAAGAAACATCCGTTTATTATTTCTTGAAAGATTTTTCAAAATCTGTCCAGAGGGTCATGAGATATTTTGCTAACAGACCAACATCATTGATTCCAAATAAATAACGCCAGTGGTGGAGAAAGTACTCAAACACTGTACTTAAGTAAAAGTACAAATAAACAGACAAAATGTACTCTAGTAAAAGTAGAAGTACCATATTAATGTTTTTACTTAAGTAAAAGTAAATAAGTACTTGCTTTTAAAAATACTTAAAGTATTAAAGTAAAAGTACTTGCTGAATGTATTACCTAATGCAATGGTTTACAAAATCATCAAGTGTGCGTATATTTTCTGTAACAATACATTAATAGTGTTGAGTCATTTTAATGAACAATGCTGCAGATAATACCGTACATGTTTTTATTGTGTTTACTCTGACACAGTTCACACTTGGACTTGTGATTCTGTGCGTCAGTATTTCAGGGATGACATGAAGAGTTAAATGTCATTAAGTAAAATAAGAAAGAGGAATGATTTTACCTTTGAACATTTTTATTTAACACAAACCAATGTGTCATTTTAACTGCAGTAAACACGTTTAAGTAAAAGTTGTCTGTTTGAAAAAAGGAGCATTAGACCTAACAAAGGAACATCTGATCATTTCAACTCCAGTTTGTCTTCAACTCTAGTTAAAATACTGTCTAGTCAACCTTGTAATGGGTCAATAGTGAACAATATTTTAACTTCCTGACACCATTTTCGAAACTTGGACCTGAGTGTCGAGACATTTGGAGACATCTCTTGTCTCCTGTCCTAACATCCCATGAACTGATACATTTTAATATTGCAGCAATAATTTCTTGTCCAAGTTCAGAATAAGTTGTTTTTCAAAGTTTTTTTTTGAGTCCAGTCTGGCTCTTTTGGGAGAGAGGATCTGTCCTGCTGTACTGAACAGTCTTTCAATAATATTTCAATAATCTTTCAATAAGGCCATGGGTGTTGTGTATCTTGCTGACTCTGTGGTGGAATCCATTTTGGGTGTGTTAGTGGTGCTGTGGGTGCTCCCAGCTCAGTGACGTATATACTAGAATATATGTCACTGGTCCAGCTCTTCTTGAAGGCAGGTCTAATGTTACCTGTCCACTTTGCAGTGATTCAATGGACCAACTCCCCTCTCAACATCAGTTACTTTCAAACTACATGTAATGACAAATCAAAAAACTGCAACGTGAATGTAACTTGTAACTCAACACATTATAGAAATGTAGTGTAGTAGAAAGTACAGATACTTCATGTAAAATCTAGTGGAGTAAAAGTAAAAGTACCCACATGTAAAGTACAGATACATGAAAAATGTACTTAAGTACAGTTACAAAGTATTTGTACTTTGTTACATCCCACCACTGAATAACGCTATAATTTTAAAGAAAGATCTTATGCATTCTAAAAGTCCTTTGCTTATGCTTTGGGAATGAGTCTCAGCTACTACCACACCAAATTTTATCTCAATTTTTTGTCAAATTGAATGAGTTGTAGTCAATTTTGTGTTGTTTAAGTTCAGTTAGCTGTGGCAGCCATCTTAAATTGGATGTACTTTAAAAGTCAACCAGTCGTAGAGAGCCATTCAGTGAATATTTCTTGAAAGTTTCATCAAAATCTGTTCAGTTGTTCATAAGATATTTTGCTAACAGACAGATGCAGAATACAAACATAATTTGATGATTTCTGGCAAACCGATCAACAAATGAGTCACTCATTTGTTGATCGATTTGCCAGAAATCATGATGCCAGAAATCATGAAATTCTGCGATTTTGTATTCATCAAAATCGCAGAATACAGTTGCTGTGCTAGTAGGGCAGCCAATGTTGTTATATAATTTTGGACTGAGAAACTGAACCAAGACTTCACCTAACAGTTATTTTCATTATCATTTTATTTGCTTATTAATATATTTTATTCAGTCAATACAAATGCTGTGTAAAATGTTTTATATTTTTCTCATTTGATTTTTTAAACTATTTTCTTTGGTTACAATGGTTAATCACTGCTTTTAAAAAATAAGAGTCAAGTAAGATTTCGAATCTGTCTTTTTCTCCGAGATGAACGTGCCCCTCTGACAAAACCTCTGGCCCCAGCTTGGCCCCACCAGTACAACTGGTCTAGAACCGCCATTGGCTAGCGGACGTTAATGCTAACATGCTAACCGCCATTTTGAACAGGGCAAATGGCAAAATATTTTTTTAATCCAGCAGATTTGACCATTTGAACCGGTTAAGCTCAGAAAAACCTTGTGCTATAAAGTCAGCTAAGAAATATATTTTTTCTCAGCAAAGAAATAATTGTTTTTACCGTGTTTTCATGGAAAGTCCTTATCTTCTGTGGCCGTCGCGGCCGCCATTTTGAAGAGGGCAAATGGCAAAATACTTTTTAAAATCCAGACGCGTCGCGTAGGCCGCTGAGAAACATCCATAAGTTCACCCTCCATGTTAAAAACTCTTCGTCTGACTCTTCGAAAACAAGCAATAAGGCTGCAGAGTAACACACTGGCTGCTAACTGAGAGCGCTCGCTCTAGCAAAGAGACTGAGGGGATGCTTTTTTGTCATGGACCACATCTGGCGCTGACAGGTCTGTTAGCAGTCGTCCGGGCCATTTTAATACGTTTTTTCGTTTTTACTGATAGATAATTAGTTATTAACTGTATTGCATTTTAAATAAAAATAGCGTAAATCCGCTTATGAATTATTAAAGTTAGTCAAACCGCTGTAACGCTGAATAATTGTTTACGTCCGTTGTAAGCGGATTAGCGCATTAGCGCTCTCCAGCGGTCTGGTGCCCAGCTTTGACATTTCCATTGTCACTCTATGGCTTCATTGTTTATTTGTCCATCATAACGATCACAGAAATATTGGGTAAACTGAAAAAGAAAGAATCCGTAAATTACTATTCAATCTGAATGAGGAAATAATTAAGATATATAAAGTGAGTCAGTTTAATATTGACCTCCCTCATATATCCTATAAACCACACCCATAATCACAAATGTAAAAAATAATAAAACACCCAGGTACAAACATAATCCTTGAGGGTTGACTATTTATCATTAATAAATATTCTAAGTGTTGTTTATGAAGATACATCATGGTTGTATGTCTTTATGAGGTATTTTATGGATAGACATGGGTGTATATCTGTCCTTGTGCCTGTGTGCTAGGAAATGATATTGAGAAGAAAAAAGAAAGAAACAGAAAGGATAAAATTAAAGGAAAAACAAACAAGCAAACAACCATACCATACCATTTTATTTATAAAGCACTTTAAACAGGAACAAGTCCAAACCAAAGTGCTGAACAAACAAAAAAACAACAGGCAACACACACAATGAAGTACAACACGATAGACATAAAAACATTGCAGATCATAAATAAAATGATCAAATACAAATCAGCTGGTGTTGAAAGCAACAGAATAGTAGTGAGTTTTTAACCGGGATTTGAAAACTGAGAGGGAGGGGGCCTTTTTGATGAGCAGCGGTAACTCGTTCCAGAGTCTTGGGCCTGCTACAGAGAACGCCCTGTCACCTCTGCGCTCAAGGTGAGTTTCTGGAACTCTTAAAAGTACCCGGTCCTCTGACCTCAAAGCATGTGGAGGGACATATGGGTGTATCAGATCTGAGAGATAGGCAACAACAACAAAAACAAACTATAACCGCTATGACATCGTTCACCTTCACCAGTGCAGACACCCAAGCTGTGCTTTAAATTTCATTAACACATACCAGTTAATTCACCTCCAGTGTAACAAGTGAAAGGCCAACACTATTCAACTAAACCACCCTAGGGCCGCAATCATTGAAAGCCAAGCGCTCATGATATATTTATCAGTATTTCTTATCATTAAAGGTTCACTATGTAAATTCTGGAGAATGCTGGGACTTAGAAAATTTTCCAGCAGGGAAAAGCATTCTGCTCCCTCCCCCTCAGAGCCATATATGACTCTGAGGGGGAGCCACAGTCCGTTCTCTGTTGAACTTGAGTTCTGCAGCTCCGCCCCCTGCTGAATGTCCGCTTGAGCCGCTTCAATATTCTGTGATTATATGTTAATAAAACGTTCTAAAAAATAAAATAAAACCATTCATAAGACAACAGTTGAAGGCGGGCATGTCCCGCTCAAAGAAACGTGTTCATATGATCAGTTGCAGGCGGCTTCAAAAGAGGCGTGGAGCTGAGCAGAACTGAACCGCAACGTATTTTTTGTGGGACAGATGTGTACAAGTTGTCGTGTCATGTTATTTTAAATATTTCCTCAGTAATGAATAAATGGGACAGCTGGCTGCGCGCGTACACACACACACACACACACACGTGTTCAAGACCCCAAATAGAACCAAATCAAACTCACACACACACTCAGCCTCCAAACTAACCTGCTGTTCCTCTAATACAGCCACGGAGTGACGTCCCGTTCCCTGTACAGCTGACCATTAACATAAAGTTTGTCAACAGATACTGTAGCCCTTGCACCTTCAGAAATAAATTTCTTCCTGATTAGAAACAAAACACGTCTTCGATCGAGGATTTCTTTAGGAAATTGATCATTAATGCTGAAGCCTGTCCCACATAGTTGTCGGACCTGTCTTATAACCTGCATTTTCTGTTTGTAATACTCAAATTTAATTGCAATCGGCCGAGGACGCTTGTTATAAGACTTCCCACCTCCGAGCCGGTGAACGCGATGAAATGTGATTGATCTTACTGTCTCGCTTGGGAGTTTCAGCTGTCTTTGAATGAAGTCACGGATTGTAACTCATCTACAGATTGTAACTCATCTACCCCAGAAAAAACAAGATTATCTCTCATGCTACGAGCTTGTAGATCCAGAATGGACTCTTTGATCTTCCTGTTTTCTCCGGCCGTCTGTGTCACGTTCTCTGTGATTTTTTTTTTCATTTCCTCCTGCAACGTTTTGTTCTCAGCAGCCAGTGACGTCACCTGCGCTTGGCTGAATTCTAAAGATTTTTTCAGTGACTGAAACTCTTTATGAAGAATCTCAACCAGAGCCAGTCTACTATCTAATGCCCCTTTTCCACTTGCTCGGCCCAGAGCGGCTCAGTCTGGTCCGGTCTGGTTCAGTTCGGCTCGGCTCACATGTAGGTTTGTCTCCATTCACTACTGCAGCCCTTCTGTGGGCGGGGTGTAGAATCTCACTCGTCCTACCACGTGGTGGCGGTAGTGTTACCTCAAGCTATTTACTAGCCACCACTAAACGTTAGAAGAAGAACACCCTGCAGGACCTTGTCTCACCACCTGTTGGCGGTAATGTCCCTTGAGCTATTTAATGCTCTAATCTTACTTTATTGCCTTTTCAGCTTGTTTTAAACCCATGTGTTTTCCATTTTGTTTCTTTATAATAAAGATTATTCTCATATATGCACAAGGATCCTGTTAACATTGCTTAACACATCGATCGCACTGCCCTGTAATCAGTTAAACTATTTTTACAGTAAGGTACAGATTAGGAATTAATTAGGTTTCAATTGGCCCTGTAATATTAAATGTTTGTATTTCATTAAATTTAAACGGTAATATTTTGTCAGGGATAATTCAAAGTCAAATGCAAATGGATAATTTGGTTTAAACTGTCCCTTAAACATTAAAAGCATGTTTCTTTAAACGTAAAAACAAAGTATTAATAATTAAATGTTTGTTGATCAGGAAACTCGTTTAGGCATCCAAGAACAGCTTCATCGGGGTTGATGTTGACGTCTGTGCATCCTTGGAAAAGCTGCTGCACCACGACCCGACATCAGGAAGGATGGATGGATGGATGGATGGATGGGTTGATGTTGACGTATTTGACGTCTGTGCATCCTTGGAAAAGCTGCTGCACTACCCATGACATGACATCAGGAAGGATGGATGGATGGATGGCTGTTCAAATCTAATAATCTTTTTTCTTATGATTCTTTAAAGGTCAAATGCAAATGGAAAATATTCTTAACTTCCAGTATGTTTTTAAACAAACACTATACTGTACACACTTAACATTGTAAAATATGTTTAGGAAATTATTGTTCAATGAGACCACTTAAGAAAAAAAAGTTTATTATGAAAACTAAGAAGTGAAAAAAGCACAAAAATAAATACTGCATACACCTAAATGATTTTTTTCTTGTTGTCTCATGTGCTTCCTCCAGAAGACAAAAGTTGATCAATTCTGGTGTTGACTTCTTCGTCTTTAAATTCTGGTGTTGACTTCTTCGTCTTAACTGTAAAAAAAGAAAAACATGGTTACCTGTAATTCAGTCTAGAAACAGTTTTATATGTAGATATATTTTATAAGATATATATACATATATCAAATATATCAGAAACCACAAAGCAGATATTTTTCAAACCAAGAGAGTGTAATCACAACATATTTATGTGCATACTGTAAGCTGTTGGAGTTATTTGAATTAAAATTCAATTTTTTTATAGACATAAGTGTGTCGACCTGGCTTCTTTTTTTCTACTAGTATTTAACACATATCTTATATCTCAGAAACCACAAAGCAGATATTTTTCAAACCAACATAGTGTAATCACTACATGTTTATGTGCATACTGTAAGCTGTTGGAGTTATTTGAATTAAAATTCGATTTTTTAATAGACATAAGTGTGTCGACCTAGCTTCTTTTTTTCTACTAGTATTTAACACATATCTTATATCTCAGAAACCACAAAGCAGATATTTTTCAAACCAACACAGTGTAATCACTACATGTTTATGTGCATACTGTAAGCTGTTGGAGTTATTTGAATTAAAATTCAAATTTTTTATAGACATAAGTGTGTCGACCTGGCTTCTTTTTTTCTACTAGTATTTAACACATATCTTATATCTCAGAAACCACAAAGCAGATATTTTTCAAACCAACACAGTGTAATCACTACATGTTTATGTGCATACTGTAAGCTGTTGGAGTTATTTGAATTAAAATTCGATTTTTTTATAGACATAAGTGTGTCGACCTGGCTTCTTTTTTTTCTACTAGTATTTAACACATATCTTATATCTCAGAAACCACAAAGCAGATATTTTTCAAACCAACACAGTGTAATCACTACATGTTTATGTGCATACTGTAAGCTGTTGGAGTTATTTGAATTAAAATTCGATTTTTAATAGACATAAGTGTGTCGACCTAGCTTCTTTTTTTCTACTAGTATTTAACACATATCTTATATCTCAGAAACCACAAAGCAGATATTTTTCAAACTAACACAGTGTAATCACAACATGTTTATGTACACACTGTAAGCTTGAAATATATGTATATAGTATTACACCTGAAGCACACATATTATGTGTTATGATTTATGTTCACTTAATTCCACCATATAATGTGAAAATATATTCAAGATGGAACCTTTATTTACGGGTTTTATTTTCAATAGGGAAGAGTTTTTCAGTTACACGCCTGCACCATACAACAGACACAACACTGGATGATTGACATACAGAGCTGGTAGCTTGTTGGCTGAGAGACGGATCACTCACAGAGTAGGGGAAGTTCTAGGGCGGTTCCAAGGTGGTTCGGTTCCAGGATTGGTCCCACGAGGCGATGACGACATCCGGGGTTTTTATAACCGTGATCCGCCTTCGAAGATGTGTGTGTGTTTGGACTGTGCTTGGAGTGAGGTCTGTTAAATTGCTGTAAGGTTTATTCTTATTATGTACAATAAACCTGCATAACTTGCACATTCGTTTCAGAGCCTTCCTTCAACTTTTGAACCGCAACAATTTGGTGATCCCGACGTGAGAAGTTTGCAGTTTCGCCTGAAACGGAAGCCGTTTGGGGGTTTCCCCCACGAGTGGCGGAGCAAGTTGCAGCCAACTGGCGCCTTCTTCATTCAGGTGAGCAGAGCTTCCGTTTATAACTAAATGTCTGCTATTGAAAACGCTAAATTTACCTTGGCTGTATACTGGTTCTGTCTACGGGTGGGCAAAATTACACCGTAGTCTAGCTACGGTCGTTTGTGTTAGCATTTAACCTGAAAATAACGTGAACTACTGTTAGTATTTCATTTGAATGTGCATTTTTTGCGGGTTTCGTACATGTAAGTAAAGTGAAAAGCACATAGAGTCCATATACACACACAGGGATAGCATATGAGTGCCGAGTTTGCGTTTTTCCCCCTTTATGAGCTCCGGCCTGTTGGCTAGGAGACACTTTCTTTTTATTTATTTATTTTTCTGGACTCCGGGAGATCGTGGGGCTGAGGCCGGTCGTGAACTCCGGGACTTTTGCTCGCCGTAGAGTTCACTAAGGCTTTTATCCAGCACACGTTTTCGCCGTACAGAGTGGGTTGCCACTCCGGGTTCACAGGTTGCCATGCATGTGATTTATAGTTCACAACCAGGACTGTGATCGCTGTTAAGAGTCACATTTTTCCTCCCCTTCCCAGTTGATGTTGATTACCGTATTTTCCAGTGTATAGGTCGCAAATTATTATTATTTTTTTTTCATTTATTTTTATTTATTTTTTACTTTCTTTTGTTTATTTATTTTTTCTTAGACCCTTGCGACCTGTACTCCGGAAAGTGCTGTATACACGCAAACAACGGCAACAAGGAAAGATTTTTTATTTTATATATTGTTTCAGTGGGTGTATTTGCCGGCAGTATGTCAATTGGGAAGTCTAATAGACTGCCACTGCTGTGCTCTGGGGTGGCATTTTTATTGGGTGTTTTAGGAGGGTGATTTAAAACAGGCAGTTTCTTGGTTGGCTATTGCAGCTGTCCATGGTCCTGGCTGGAGGTTTGCTCACTTCACCCTTGTAAAACACGTGTATAACATTAAAATGTCTGACATACCTATACAAACTTGGAAAAATTGTGCTCCTGGCACATTAGGATCTGTATTACATGATTTGTGGCTTTTATGGAGTAGGAAAGTTGCTGTCAAAAATGTTCTTGGTGAGAAGAGACGTTTAGTTTCTTGGGTAGATAACATGTGTCGGTTAGGGATGTTTCCTGGTGTAGATGATCCGTCTCCATCCGTT
>JBBPBX010017903.1:0-41103 GCA_038048925.1 Garcialebias charrua
ATATTATTATTATTTTTTTAATTGTCAAAATTAGATATGGTTTTTAGTATTCCTGAACTTGTTTTTTTTGCTAAAATTTTCGTCCAAATTTTAAACAAACATTTGCTGGACAAAGGTCAGATGCATCATTTTAATTCTTGAATATTAGCATATTAATATTTTAAAATTTATTTTAAATACAAATTTGTGCCCTAAACAAGAATAGTAAGTTGCAAAAGCTCTTAATGATTTTTTTTGGCAAGAAATATGCCTGAGCTGTCCTTAGAAATTTGCCACAGAAATAATACAGAAAACACCTTTAATGATTATTTAAATTTATTATTTTGCTGGAGGAAAATTCTTTGACCTGTATTTTGCAGACACATTGAAAGAGATTTTTTTTTCTGCAGCACTACAGTATGTCAATAAATATTAAACTGAATTATTATCGAGCCGTTTAAAGGTTCAGTATGCAGTTTCTGTAGAACTGCAGCACTTAGAAATATTTTCAACAGGCAAAGCATTCTGATCCCTCCCCCTCAGAGCCATATATGGCTCTGCTCCACCTGGCCCTGCTGAAATTCAAATTCAAGCTCTGTTTTTATTGGCTGATTCAAATTCAAGCTCTGTTTTTATTGGCTGGTTACAAACTCTGTTTTTATTGGCTGGAAAATGGCGGGTCACCTTTTCTTTTTAGAAATGCTTATTTACCACCTGGAGAAGCAAGGGGACAATATTTTTTTTTTTTTTCAGAGATTACCTGGCTAACATCAGTCTGTCAGGAGGTAGTGACAGAGTGAAGAAATATGTTTATAAAAAAAGCTACATACTGCAGCTTTAAAGTCCTGAAGCAATTAAAGAAACTAAACTGAAAAATGTCAAACTTTAAAGAAGTAATTACTGGAGGAACAAAAGACATTAAAATGTCTAAACTAATGGGAGACTTTTATATTTTAGTTTGTAAAATGTGAAGAGACGCAGCTCAAGACTTTATCACAGGAATGGACTTTTATTTGTAAAATACATAAAATTGGTGCAAGAATTATTTGTCAGAGCACAAATCAGACAAAAATATTAACGAGGAAGTCTTCTTAAAAAGTACGAGAGCACAGTATTTATGTATAAAAACATTTACCACAATAACATCATGACCTTCAACTTAGTCTTTAGCTAAAAGCAAATATTAAAACTTTTTTATTAAAACGAGCAGAAACAAAACAATAAAAAGATCAATAAAAACTTACATGAGTGACCTAATCGTGATTACATTTAAAGGCGATGAATACAAATATTTACCCGTTTGTGTTGCTTCTAATCAGCAATGCAACGTCCTGTTTTATTATCTGAGCTCTTTGTGGTTTTCAAAAACCTTTTCTCGGGTTTTGTTTTGACTCAGATGTTGTCCTGCACTCCTCTGATGTCAGCAGAAGAAAAAAAAGCACCAAACTTTCTGCCCCTAAGTCTGAAGAACAAACACCCAACGCCTCAAATGAAACACGAAGAAGAGCAACGCCGTGAGGTCAGAGGTCCAAATTCACATCCAGATCCGATAAAAACCGAGGACCACGGTGAGGCAGGTGAACACCGAACCTGGAGGAGGGAAATAGAAAAGAGAAAAGATCGATTTTCACACATGAACTCTGATTGCATCTTAAAAACTACATTTCTTATGCTCAGAGTACGAGATGTGGATGACCCTCAGCTACTACCATGCTAAATTTGAGCTCAGTGTCAGTAAAATTCAATGACTTATAGCTGTTTTAGCATTTTTAAGGTCAGTTGATTTAGTTAGACTAAGTTTGACTTTAGTTAGACTAAATCCAAACTTTAATCAGTTGTAGACGTTCATCAGTTTTCTACCTGAATTATTATTTATTTTTTATAAAAACCAGTCCAGTGGCTCGTGATGCATTTTGATATTTTGCTAACGAACATGTAGGCATGGACAAATAACATTATTGTCTTTCATCGCCTCCTGGGTGATCAGGATCAGCAGAGAAAAAAAGAAGAAAGCAGCGAAAGTTTAAGTTATCGCTCCGGGACGTATGAATGAAAAATCATTAAATGAATCGATACATTTCACCATAAAAATCCACCAAATCACTTTCATCTTCTAAAACTTATCTGCAGCCAGGTCACAGAGACTACAGGTCCAGGAGAGAAACTCAGACCTCCCTCTGCTGCTCCTCCTGGGAGACCCCATAGTGTTTCCAGACCAGAAGTCCCTCCAGAGAGTTCTGGGTCTGTCCTGGGGTCTCTTACCAAAAACACCTCCACAGAGAGGCGTCCTAATCAGACAAATTTATTTATTTATTTAAGCTTTATTTATACAGGTAGTCTCTAACACTGCTAACAGGACCATGCTGCTAAGAGAACCAGAACCTCGCTGCTAAAAGGACCATGCTGCTAACAGAACCCTACTGTTAACAGAACCACATTGCTAACAAGACCATGCTGCTGCTAACAGAACCTCACTGCTAACAGGCCACATTGCTAACAGAACCTCACTGCTAACAGTAACATTGTTTTAATAATACCATTTGTATTTTAATTGCTTTTTATTGTTGTTTATTGTTGTCTGTACTCTGTCGTCTGTGTAAAACAGGTCTCTCTTGAAAATGAGTCCTCGAATCACCTCAGCTGACTCCTTTTGCCCCCGGATGACAGAGCTCCTCACCCCCCACCCCCACTCTGCGAAGGAAGCTCATTTTAGCCGCTGGGTTCCAGGATCTGGTTTTCAATCCTGATCCAAACCTGATGACCACAGATGGGGGTTGGAATGTGGACAGCCCAGTAAATCCAGAGCTTTGCCTTTCAACTCAACTCTTCCTTCATTTTAACCGACCGAAGCAACGCCCTCATTACTGAAGACAAGGACCCAATCCGTTCCTCTGCTTGAGGTAAAGACCCTCCCTTGACCCAGAGGGGTCAATCCACCTCAATACTAAATAAGCTGTTTATTTCTGTACTTCCCGACTTTGTTGTCTCATCTGATCTGCGGCTGCATGTTTTGGACACTCGGGTGAAGAGAGGGCCGGCTACAGAAGCTGGCTATTGGGACGTGGAATGTCACCTCTCTGGTGGGGAAGGAGCCTGAGCTAGTGTGTGAGGTTGAGAGGTTCCGGCTAGAAATAGTCGGACTCACCTCAACGCATGGCTCTGGCTCTGGAACCAGTTTCCTTGAGAGGGGTTGGACACTCTTCCACTCTGGAGTTGCCCCTGGTGAGAGGCGCCGAGCAGGAGTGGGCATACTTGTTGCCCCCCATCTTGGTGCCTGTACGTTGGGGTTCACCCCGGTGAACGAGAGGGTAGCCTCCCTTCGCCTACGTGTGGGGGGACGGGCTCTGACTGTTGTTTGTGCCTATGCGCCAAACGGCAGCGCAGATTACCCACCCTTTTTGGAGTCCTTGGAGGGGGTATTGGAGAGTGCGCCTCCTGGGGACTCCCTTGTTCTACTGGGGGACTTCAACGCTCACGTGGGCAATGACAGTGAGACCTGGAGGGGTGTGGTTGGGAGGAACGGCCCCCCTGATCTGAACCCGAGTGGTGTTCTGTTGTTGGACTTCTGTGCTCGTCATGGATTGTCCATAACGAACACCATGTTCAGGCATAAGGGTGTCCATATGTGCTCTTGGCACCAGGACACCCTAGGTCGCAGTTCGATGATCGACTTTGTTGTCGTCTCATCTGATCTGCGGCCGCATGTCTTGGACACTCGGGTGAAGAGAGGGGCGGAGCTGTCAACTGACCACTACCTGGTGGTGAGTTGGCTCCGATGGTGGGGGAGGATGCCGGTCAGACCTGGCAGACCCAAACGTATTGTGAGGGTCTGCTGGGAACGTCTGGCAGAGTCTCCCGTAAGACGGAGCTTTAACTCCCACCTCCGGGAGAGCTTTGAACACGTTCCGAGGGAGGCGGGGGACATGGAGTCCGAGTGGGCCGTGTTCCGCGCCTCTATTGTCGAGGCAGCTTATCGGAGCTGTGGCCGCAAGGTTGTTGGTGCCTGTCGTGGTGGCAACCCTCGAACCCGGTGGTGGACACCGGCAGTGAGGGATGCTGTCAGGCTGAAGAAGGAGTCCTATTGGGCCTTTTTGGCTTGTGGGACCCCGGAAGCAGCTGATAGGTACCGGCAGTCCAAGCGGCATGCGGCTCGGGTGGTTGCTGAGGCAAAAACTCGGGCGTGGGAGGAGTTCGGAGAGGCCATGGAGAATGACTTCCGTACGGCTTCGAGGCGATTCTGGTCCACCATCCGGCGTCTCAGGGGGGGAAAGCGGTACGCGACCAACACCATTTATGGTGGGGATGGCGTGCTGTTGACCTCAACTCGGGATGTTGTGAGTCGGTGGGCGGAGTACTTCGAAGACCTCCTCAATCCTACTGGCACGTCTTCCACTGAGGAAGCGGAGCCTGGGGACTTTGGGTCGGGCTCTCCAATCTCTGGTGCTGAGGTCGCCGAGGTGGTTAAAAAGCTCCGCGGTGGCAAGGCTCCGGGGGTGGATGAGATTCGTCCTGAGTTCCTTAGGGCTCTGGATGTTGTGGGGTTGTGTTGGCTTACGCGACTCTGCAATATCGCGTGGACATCGGGGGCAGTTCCCTTGGATTGGCAGACTGGGGTGGTGGTTCCCCTATTCAAAAAGGGGGACCGTAGGGTGTGTTCCAACTATAGGGGGATCACACTCTTAAGCCTCCCTGGTAAGGTCTATTCAGGGGTTCTGGAGAGGAGGGTCCGTCGGATAGTCGAACCTCGGATTCAGGAGGAGCAGTGTGGTTTTCGTCCTGGTCGTGGAACACTAGACCAGCTCTACACCCTCAGCAGGGTCCTGGAGGGTGCGTGGGAGTTTGCCCAACCAGTTTACATGTGCTTTGTGGACTTGGAAAAGGCATTCGACCGCGTCCCTCGGGGGGTTCTGTGGGGGGTACTCCGGGAGTATGGGGTACCAGGCCCATTGATATGGGCTGTTAGGTCCCTGTACGACCGGTGTCAGAGCTTGGTCCGCATTGCCGGCAGTAAGTCAGGCTCGTTTCCAGTGAGAGTTGGACTCCGCCAAGGTTGCCCTTTGTCACCGATTCTGTTCATAACTTTTATGGACAGAATTTCTAGGCGCAGCCAAGGTGTTGAGAGGATCCGTTTTGGTGGCCTTAGAATCGCTTCTCTGTTTTTTGCAGATGATGTGGTCCTATTGGCTTCATCAGATCGTGATCTACAGCTTTCGCTGGAGCGGTTTGCAGCCGAGTGTGATGCGGCCGGGATGAGGATCAGTTCCTCCAAATCCGAGGCCATGGTCTTGAGCCGGAAAAGGGTAGCATGCCCTCTCCGGGTCGGGGAGGAGGTCCTGCCCCAAGTGGAGGAGTTTAAGTATCTCGGGGTCTTGTTCACGAATGAGGGAAAACTGGAGCGTGAGATCGATAGGCGGATAGGTGCAGCGTCCGCAGTGAAGCGGGCGCTGTACCGGTCTGTCGTGGTGAAGAGAGAGCTGAGTCAAAAGGCAAAGCTCTCAATTTACCGATCGATCTACGTTCCCACCCTCATCTATGGTCATGAGCTTTGGGTTATGACCGAAAGAACAAGATCTCGGATACAAGCGGCTGAAATGAGTTTTCTCCGCAGGGTGGCTGGACTCTCCCTTAGAGATAGGGTGAGAAGCTCAGTCATCCGGGAGGGACTCGGAGTAGAGCCGCTGCTTCTCCACATCGAGAGGAGCCAGTTGAGGTGGCTCGGGCATCTGGTTAGGATGCCTCCTGGACGCCTCCCTGGTGAGGTGTTCCGGGCATGTCCCACCGGGAGGAGACCCAGAGGAAGACCCAGGACACGCTGGAGGGACTATGTTTCTCGGCTGGCCTGGGAACACCTTGGGATTCCCCCGGAGGAGCTGCTCCAAGTGGCTGGGGAGAGGGAAGTCTGGGCCTCCCTACTTAGGCTGCTACCCCCGCGACCCGACCCCGGATAAGCGGAAGAAGATGGATGGATGGATTTCTGTACTTCACATATTTAATATTTGTGGCTTGGCTTCAGCGAGGAACTGAGAAGAAGTCAAAATGTCTCACCTGCAAGATACTTTATGGTATCCAGTTTATGAGCCTCCAACATGGTTTTCACACCGGCAACCTCCATGTCGACTTTCATGTTGGTTTCAGTCAGACGTCCGTCCTGCTCCGCCGTCTGAAACAGGAAGACAAACAGAAACTAAACCCAGAGACCTCTTCAGTCTGTTTATTAATAAAATGAAGAAGCAGACTTTCTTCAGGCTTCAAGCTCTTTGTGTTCCACTCGTTCTTATTTAAAGTGAAGATTAATAAATATTCTGTATTTTAGCGACGTATTTAAAATGTATTGCAGCTAATGTACACATTAATGACATCAAAGAAACATATCTCTTGTTCCATACTTGTCTCTTTTTATTTTTGTTTCTCATTTAATTTAATGTATAAAACCCTAGAGCTGAAACATGTTGGATGAATGACAAAAAAAATATTTTTCCTTAAATACAGGGAGTCCTCGACTTACGAACAAGTTCCCGACCTAAGGACCATTCGTATGTCAAAAATGACGTAAGTCGGATCACATACAAAAAAAATATATACATATTTTTTTAAATAAATGAATACATGTACAGTCATCAAGCACTTAGCCTATCCTAACACAGTTTTTAAAGATGAAGGAGTGAGTTGAATTGTCTCCCTCCTCCCTAGCAGGCTCCATTCACATAAAGGGAGCTAGCTCCCTTTATGTGAAAGGGAGACGATTCAACTCACTCCATCTTTAAAAACTGTGTTAGGATAGGCTAAGTGCTTGGTAACTGTACAGTACTGTACATTTATCTATTTATTAAAAAAAAAATTATGAGATGCGTTCGTAAGTGCGAGTTGCTGTAGGTCGGGGACTCCCTGTACTAAACCTCTGAACATCAGGCTTGTAAGCTTTGAGGCTCCACAAGCATCTATATTATTATTATTATTATTATTATTATTATTATATATTATTATTATTATATATAATAAGGATAATTCTGGCCCATTACTTTGTTCTACATGATGCAGAATGGGAAACTTTCTACTACCGGTACATCTTGCGGTTTAGTCATTTACAAACCATTTCCTTGATCTCGGTTCTCGTTTCCAGAAGCTTCTTTCCGTGCTCCGCTTTCTGAAACAAAACAAAAAAAAGCCTTTTACTGATAATTAAGATTTTTTTTTTAAATAAATAAAAATTCCTGAGAGAATTGAGCCTGAAAACTAACCCTAACTCCATCAGTTTTAAAGAGTGGTGCAGTAGCTGAGAGTTATCCAAACATACACTGAGGGCTACCGCAGGTGTAAGACTCACCATGAAAGGAGACGGGTGATATGTATTCCTTTAAGGCTAGACCTTTCATTATTCCACTAATTTATTATTTTTATTTTATTTTACTACAAATGGAAAATTTAAATTATTCACAAAAGATTTATGAGCCAAGCTGCCGAATGAACATAAATAATGCCGCTCCTCCATCGTCCAGTACCAGCACAACTCAAGTCTCAGTAGATTTCCATGCAACAGAGCTCCGCCTCTATGTGGGCGGGGCCAACCAAAACTTGCCGTTGGTTCATATGTTGCCATTTTATTGGATGTTTTACATACATTTTAAAATGTAAATAAAACAAAAGCAGATGCTGCGAGGCTTTTAAAACGGTGGTTTGATTCCTGTGAAGGAGCCGCTCTTGTGATTGACGTCTCCGTCCAGTCGGTGTGCTGCAGACTGCTGCTGGCGTCAGACCTTAACGCATTACCTTTAAATATCCAAATGCATTTTGTTAAAAGACAAAGTTGTTATAACCTTAAGGGGACAGAGATGTTTGTAAAACCACAATTCAGAACTAGTTTGAAGGGACGTTCTACCTCAATCCAGGGAATTAGATTATGGAATGGCTTGGAGAATGTAGTTAAAAATGCCAAGTCAATGTTTACATTTAAGAAAATGATCAAAATGAATTTGTTAAAAAAATATATGAAATGACGTAATGTGTATTGTATTAGTTAGAAAATTAGAAAGAGTTAGTCATTTTGTACTGTTGGTGGAAGATTATTATTGTTTAATCTGATTGTTTGAAAAAAGGGGCAGATATAATAAGATTTATTCTTCTTTCTGCTACCTTTCATTTTTTTATATTTTGTACGTTATCATTTATGGGATTGTCTTGTATTGTGTTTCTTTTGTAAAAAAAAATGAACAAATTTAATAAACATAAACATAAACCTTCACATCGATTCGGCTCGCTTAGTAGTTTCCCAACCCAGTAGATTCTAAGAATCAAGCTGGAAGCAGGTGGTGTCCCACAATGGAAAGACTCTGTAGTCACGCCTAGTCAAGCCCATGGGGGAAGGGCCATAAATGAAAATTTTGAGATTTGTGAAACAAGTCCATAGACTATTGATCCCAGTGAGTTAAAAAAAAATGCATAAAATCTTCATAATCAACCTTTAAATTCAATTTATATCAGGTATGTCTACAGAAATAATCCTTTGCCTTGTATAATAACCCTTATAGTTCACATCGAAAGAGACCATTTGTCCCTACTGGCTGCTGTAGTGCTGGGAAATCCCATCATATAACATGAAGCTTGGGGAGTTCCCTTTTTTTAAATGTATGGCTGGAATTCTCGAAGGCATCACTCCAAACCAATAAAAATGAAGTTACCAAACTGGTGCTTTTATAAACAAAACCAGCTTATTGCCAGGTCGGTCACAAAATTTGAACAAACTACAGGTCATTTTGAAGTGTCTGAGATGAAGAATTTCAAAATAAATTCCTTGTCCTGACTCATTTTTCAGAATAGATATACAGGTAGTCCTCGACTTACGACGGCCTTGACTTACGACAGGGGTGTCAAACATGCGGCCCGCGGGCCGCATCCGGCACGCCAGGGGGGTTTTAGTCGGTCCGCGGATAAATCTGAATTATTAAAAAAAAGAATAAACGCTATTTTCTTTAAAATATGCAGTTCCTATGTTGTCCGCTAGAGGCGCTGTGGTTTAGTCAGTTCCTATGTTGTCCTACTCAAAACGGCTGCCTCTAGGACCCAGCGGCGCTGTGTTTTAGTATGGGAGACGCAGCAGATAGCAACAGACTCTGCTCATTTTCCCTGTCTTCGTGTGCGCAGCAAGCGTTCCTCCTGATGTGAAACAGTACAAAAACAAGATTTCAGGGTTGCTGAGGGAGTTTGAGAAACGATTTCAGGTCTTTAGAAGAATAGAATATATCTTTATTGACAGGGCACAATACAACATGATTGAAATTACGCACACGTCTTAAAAGATGGGCCGAGTGCACGAAGCCGCAGTCGTGTCGGCGTTCACAAAGGTGAACTCGAGACAGAATTTGCAGTTTTTCTCTCACCACTCACCATCAGAGCTTCTAATGTGCCTGTTGACTGCAACGCTCATTTTATGTGTTCAGAATTGCTTCCTAGATGTGGAAAATGGATTTAAAATTCATTCATTTCTAAATTTTGATGGGTTTGATGCATTTTTAACATGCAGGAAAATGTTTTAAAGGGGACCTCAGATGTATTTTTTTAAATTTTTATGGTATTTCTGTGGGATATCCAGACCCTATTCCTTCAATTTAATGCACAAAATAATTATTAGATAATCAATTATACCCTTTTTAATTCTGCCATTTTTAACTTTCGTTTTGAACGACCGGTTTCTGATAGAAGTTCTGAAGTCCACGCCCTTCAACGATCTGTTTACGCCCTCTGTAACAGCCAGTATCTGTAATGTGTTGTTGTTTTAAAATTAGCTCTTTTTTTATTACTCATTTGACTTACTGTTAGTGCTAGCTTAAGATAACTTACCGAAACCCGTCTGAGCGCGCCGCAATTTGCTGCTCCTTTTAGCATGAGACCTGCCGAATCCGAAGCTAATGTTAGCTTGTTCCTCTTCCGGTGTTCGCCAGCTCCGCTCGTTGCACGCGGAGATTTTGGGAGTTATCGCTGTTCCAGTCAAGACAACACAAAGTTCACCAAGTGTCTCCCGTAAATTAATCCGTAAGGAGAAGGTCCTCGCTGCTGCGAGGCTGCTGCGAGGGCAGCAGCGAGGCTGTACAGTTGAAGCTCCGCTCCATCGCGCCAGAAGAGGGTCCCGTTGCCGCCGGTCCCTACGCCGGGAGTCCGCTCGTTTAATTTTTGCCGGCTGCGCGTTGGGAGCGATCGCAAATACACTAAAAATTGAACTAAAACATAAAAATAACAATTATACTTTATTTATAAAGCCATTTAAAAAAAACACAGCTGCAACAAAGTGCTGTACACATGAAATTAAGAACATATAAACAAAAGATGAGATGAAATCATGAAAAACAACAGTCATGTGTTTAATACAGAAGTGGGTTGAGCCTAACCAGGGGTTGCTAGGTGAGGGGCTGGACTCAGGTTTGAGCTGATTGGCTGGCGGCTTGTGACGTCAATAACTGCAGGAAGTGTGAATCCAGGTGTATTTATCAAAAATAAATAAATCTACTTAGAGTAAATAAACCACTGGGTGCATTTTTTTGGCACAAGGACTGTTTTTTTATGAAGTAAATACCCAAAGTTGAGTAAAAAAACATTAAAAAGTGAATTTTGCATCTGTGGTCCCCTTTAACAAAACTGTTGTTTTTTTTAATGTCCAGAGGACCAGACTTAGCTTTTTTAGATTTTTCTACCTGGATTATTGAGCATGCATCAGGGTATTTAACAAAACATTTTTACTAAATGTTTTAAAACGTGCAATCACTGATCAGTTTTTTAATGTGTAATGCACTTAAATGTTAAACTGAGTAAAAGTGTAAAAGGACAATTAATTTAATGTAAATATTTTTATAATTTATTTATTCTTTGCACTAATACAAAGAAAAAAAGTGGACTTTTGGAATGAGTTTACTGGTCTGGCCCCCTTGAGATCAGATTAAGCTGTGTGCGGCCCCCAGATCAAAATTAGTTTGACACCCCTGACTTACGACGTTTCGGGGTTACGTCACGCATCTCATTAAAAAAAGTTTTTGTTTTTTTTGAAAAATCTTATTTTATGCGTTTAAATGTTCTTGATTTTATGTGTACAACACTTTGTTGCAGCTGTGGTTGTTTTAAATGGCTTTATAAATAAAGTATTATTATTATTATTTAGAAGCCGATTTACGCAGTTTTCGGCAGTGTTATTTTAGGTTAGCTTCGGTTAGCTCCAGCCTCGACAGCCGGCTTTGGACGGACCGTGTGTCCGATCAGAGTTTGCCTCGCTCGGATACATGAGCTGGAAACGCTCGGTGAACTCTGTGGACGTCTCAGGCGGAGGAACGGCCTCGCAGCCTCGGATGTTCGTGGAACCCCGAGCGAACATGCTAAAATGCGGAGGAACGGCTTGGCGGCCTCGGATGTTGGTGGGACCCCGAGCTAACAAGCTAAAACGCAGAGGAACGGCTTCACAAGCTCCCATTAAGTTATTAACTCTTTTTCCCCTTCATTATGGCTCCAAATGTATGGAGCTAACATGCTAACAGGCCTTATTGTAAACAGTTTGGACTGCGTGAAGCAGCAGGAAGCTGCAGAGCTCGGACGTGCAACGAGCTAACATGCTAACAGACGGAGGAAGAATTGACCAGCTCCCAGTAAGAAATTAACTCTTTTTTTCCTTCATTATGGCTCCAAATGTACTGTATGTGTTTTTTGATAATTATGTAGGGTACTGTGTTAGGATAGGCGAAGTGCTTTGTAACTGTACAGTACCGTAGATGTACGTGTATAGGTGGTGGCCAGTGTGTAATATGTGTTTTACGACTTGTGATTTTCGAGTTATGAATGGACGTAGGAACGGAACTCGTTCGTAAGTAGGGGACTACCTGTACTTTAAAAAATTGCTATTAGCTATTCTCTTGAGTCAGGATGTAAACAAATAAATAAATATTAAACCTGTCCAAATGATAAATGTATTTTTAAAGATTTATCGCTGTAGAATTTTAACACTTACCATTGTTTTTACTCGGCTTTTCTCCAAGTTCATGTCCAGAACATTGTTCGAGCGCACTTTATTCATCACGTCCTGCAAGACGGGGGGAAATAAACAAATAACCAGGAACTAAACGTTAATTAAGCATCAATAAAAAAGTATATAAATGAGTGTTTGAACAAGATAAATCAGCTAAAAGCCAAAAAGTGATTCAAATTGTGATTACTGATTGAAATGTAAGTCAAGAAAACCACACACAGCCAACTGGACCTTCAGCTGCTGTAGACAGATGTTCAGTCTCTGGGAGAAATAATAAAAAATTTCAGATCAGAAACATAAATAACCACAAAAACCCGAACTGTACGTTTATATTCTTGATACACGCAAAGTATAAACATCAGAAGTACTCAGGATTAAAACACCAATAACAGTTTGAAGTACGGGAGAAATATTTTACCTCATTTTCTGCAAGAAGAGCGGAGAACTCGCTCTTCTCCAAGATGATCATGTCTTTCTTTACCGCTACTATTTTAGACATCACCTGCTGCAACACGATTTCCTGTGAATTAAAACAACTTCCTGTCAGTTAGGAAAATAAAAGCGTGAGCAGAACATTCAGACATTTTAAATATATGAAATACAGCTTTAAAATGTACAAACAAATGTATAAAAAGAAAGTCCGAGTACGGCGCCATTTTGGATCGCTGCTGTTTCTAAAGTGAACAGATATTTTAGTGAATGAGTGAACGTTAGGCACGGACTTTGCTAAAGAAGCCGAAACTGAGGTGTTAATCACGAAGCCTTTAAAGCCATCGTTCTGCTACTTAAGCTTTTATCAATCTGCTACTTTAGGCCTCTAACCAAGCTTTTGCTATTCTCAGTTTTTATTTAGTTTTTTGGTACTTTTAGATAACTTTCAGCTGCTTTCAGCTAGGATTTTCCTATTGTAAGCTAGAATGTAGCCATCGGTACGGTACTTTGTATTTTTACCTAGGCTATTGTTGCTTTTAGCCACTTACTAAGCTTGATACTTATAGCTTTGAGATTTATAGCTACTAACATTTTCCAACTTATAGTTTAAAGCTAGAGTTTTGCGGTTTGGCTTTTAGCTAGCATTTTACTTTTTGTTGTATGCAACTTTTAGCTAGTATTTTGCTATTTTTTACCTTTGAATGTTTGGCTACTTACAGCTAGTTTACACTTTGCTTTAAAATATTTGTTACTTTTACTTTGTACAGTAGTTAGCATTTTAGGTTTTTTACTCCTTTTAGCTTTGAGCTAGCATTTTCCCAGTTTTTAGCTACCCTTTGCAATTTTTAGCTTTTAAATAGTTTGGCTAGTTTAATATTTTAGCTTGAATTTTACTTTGTTTAGCTATCAGTGTGCTAAATTTTTGCTAGTATTAGCCAGCAATCAACTACCTGGGTTACTGGGCTAATGTTTTCTACTTTTAGCTTTTACCTATTGTTGTGCTCTTTAAAACTTAAATCAGTTTCAGAGTGAACACTCTGCATTCACATTGCAATTATTAAGAAAATACTGTACAACTTCTTTGATTGGTCATAATATATCTATAGAACCCCAACGTATCCGAAGTATCTCTTTAGTATTGTATTGTGTATTGTTGTCTTCCTCCAGTCTCACCTGCTGCACTTTGGTTACCATGTCACTGTAAATAATGTCCAAATTTGAGTTTGTTGTCTGTAGTAGCAACTTAACAATTACTTCAGCTTGTTGAGGAGTGAAACCTGCTGAGCAAAGACACAAACTAATTTAATAAAAAGCATGACTAATGCAACATACTGTACTTAAGAATCAGATAATAAAAACAAAACAAACCATTGTCTTCAAGGAGTCTCACAACAGCATGAGTGTCAAAAAACAACCTCCGGCCTTCAGTCTTTGGTACTTCCGGTTTACTATCATATTGGAGGGCCTTAACTGAGGTATTTAGTTCTGAAAATAACATTTAAAACATATTTTTTTGAAAGACTCAACTTAACCCATTCTTTAACGTAAAAAACATATAATTACTGTAGGATAGGAGCAATGAGCCTCATGCACGAACCGTTCGTACGCACAGATTTGTTCTTAAACTGTGCGTACGAGTGATTTAGGATCATTTGTGGCATTCAACAATGTTTTCGTATCCTACGATTTTTTTCAGATACGAACAAAATTTACGAGTGGTCCGGACCTGTCGTATATTTTAGGAGCGTCAGTCTGCTGTCATCCAGACGGAATTTCTCCACTAATAACTTCATATTTCGTTATTTAGAAAATATTTAGAGTTTAAAAAAGTCACGCACCACAATTGTTTTTGACAATAGGTTCTGTTTGAAGTCGAATTATAATTTTAAATGTAATAATGACTAACGGATTAAAGTATTTAAATTAAAATCAATTTGTTATCAATGCCGTTTTCTAACACTACAATATTAATATGAAGATCTCAAACTGAAACCAACTTAAATTATGAATTAATTTAAGTTTAATTTGTCTCGGTAACGCAGACTTCGGTAACGCAGACTTTACATTGACCTCCTCCTGTTGCAGTAACAGAGCTCAGATAGCTCAATGAGATGAGCGTTGCGTCGCAGTTCCGAACCTTATGGGTTCAATTCCCACATGGGACAAAGTTTTTTTTTTTCTCCTTTTAATTCATTCCAGATTTAAAAAACACAAGAAAACTATTTACAATACAACAAGAAATGAAGCATAAAGTCCTTTTAATCTGGAATGAATAACTAAAGAAAGGAAAAAAAAAATAGTCATACCTTGTGGGAATCGAACCCACGAGGTCTTGATAAGGTTAAGTGCAATGCTTTACCCAGTGTACCACTAGGACGCGTGCATATTTTAAGGTCCACATTTATCATAAACATACATTCTTTGGCTTTAGTTGGTCATTTACTCCCATGAGTGACGCTGCTAATAAGGACAGATTTTCTTTTCTCGATCAAGGAGAGCAGAACTTCAATCTCCGCACCTGTACAGTTCTTCTTTTTACTTTTCACTGTCATTTTATGAACGGACCGTCCTGCTGTCAGAGGCAGGAAACATAGCCTTATATGGTGTTTTGAGGGGTGGGGATTATGTAAATAACCTCTCCGCGTGCACGCGCAGGTTCATAGAACAGGTGGAATTCATCATATTTACGCAGCTCATTTACACACTTTTCCTGAGGATAGAAGAGTTTGTTGAATCTGACGTGGCATGTTCGTACGAACGCTTCATACGAACAAAAGTAAGAGATATTTAGGATAAAAAATATGAACATGTTCGTGCATGAGGCCCAATGTTTACATTAATAACAGCATCAAATTTAAAACGACCGTCCACTTTGAGCTGTCTTTGACCAACTTTTAAAAACTTTATTTTGAAAAACGGAACTTCTACCAAAAGCTACAAGCAAAACTATCACCGAAAAAGTGCGACGAAGAGTATGAAAACCACCAGTAAAAAATAAATCTAAAGTGGGTTCAGTGAACAAAACAACTACAGTATTTTACCTCGAATGGCCTTTTGTTTCACATCTGACAGTTTGTCTTTCAGTCCTGGAGCTCGTCTCCATCTCGGCCGCTCGACGCTGCTTAAAAATGATGGAGTACAGAAACATCGCAGAGCTGAGGTGTGGATGGCTGCCACCTTTATAGGGCCTGATAGCTCATGTACACACAAGCTAACTTTGTTTGGACGAAAAGCAGCTTCATGACGTTTCTCTAAGTGATTAAAATTAAATATTCTGAAACGCGAGCGCCACTGTTTTGGTACCATGTCAAAGCGTCCTTCCAACCTTCCAACGGCCACTTCCGTCTGTGCTGCAAATGTACTTGGCTAAATGACGAGATGAGACTTCCGGTTACGCTTTTCAAAACAAAACAATGATGTTATGGTGCATTCCCGTAATATGTGGAAGTCGGATTTTTTTGTAATTGTACATCAGGAAGCTAACTGGAGCACTTTACAAAGTTGGTATTGAAATGTTAAAGTCATATTTGGTGATAAATTGCAAACATGTAAGTCTAATTTTTAGATTCCGTCATTTTAGTTTCCTTTTTTCCGATTTGAAACTTAAATCTTGCGATTTCCGAGTGGAAAGGGAATGCACCACCAGAGCTAAAAATCCAATATGGCTGCCACATGAAAGTTGTCACACTAAACTGTACTCACTCCTTTTCATTTTTTTTCAAAGATATTTGGTACTTTACTACATATTCAAACTAACACGTTAATTTAACATTAATTGTTTAATGTCATTTCATTTTCCACCGCATGCATAAGGCATAGTAGATTACTGTATTGATAAGTGCTAAAAAAAAACTAAACGGGGGAGTTGATGTGAAAGGTCACAGATGTTTTTCACTTATTGATGTCAAATGTTATAAAATTCATATTACTGTGTGTGTTAATGACTGGACCTAGTGGAGCCTTTCACCCGAATAAGCAAGGAGGCTGCACCGTACCTTTTGTCAAAAAGACACTTCATGTGCTCGTTGAACAGACTTGGAGACCAAGCATCATTTAAACATCTTGCCTGCTTTTATTTCAAACTGTTCCATCTTACAAGATAGAACCTGGGATTTAAAAAATGATCTACCTCTCCTGTGTGGCATATTTACTTAATGAGCTACAAGGATAGCATTAAATTATCCTAGCATGTTGCCACAGCTACACACACTGCAGCTTTCACTTTTAAATACATTTCCCTTTTGGATTACGGTAATAAAGTGGTAGATGTGGTTATCATCATAAACCATCTGTTCTTTAACTTATTAGATGTAATTAAGGGCCAGAAAGGCACCTAATCTTAAAGTATATAACAACTGTATAGAAAAGGCTTTAGAATAATTTTGTATACCGGTAATAGGTTTATTAATTGAATAGTAAAGTGAATACTGTAGTGTTCCCAACTCTACATAAAATTCTAAAGAAGGTACTTGGCAACTGATATAGATGGGAAAACACTGGTTTATATATTACCATTGCCAACTGTATGATGCATGCAGATAAATGTAAAATTATCAGTTAATGTACAAAATAACCTAGAAAACTGGGGAAAATATGATTAAAATCACCAGGAATCAGCATCCAAGTTATCTCCATGGCAACAAGGAAAACAGATGTTCAAATTCTCTCTTCGAATCAAAAACTTTCCAGAAAAACATACAAGATAAACTAAATATTTTCTTAAACAAGTTTAATTAAGCAATCGGGCCTTTTGTTTCAAAGCAGCTTTGACTTCATTTCAACAAACAGACCTACGTAGGCCTATAATAGCAAACCAGTTAATTGCCTCGAAAAACTTTAAATTAATGATGTAGAGAAAATGTATTGTACATGCAAAGCTCGCAATTTTATCCAGTTTTTTAATGTTTTAAAGAAAATAAATGAAGGTTTTGTTCACGAGAAGAGGAAAACGCAAACGGATAAAACGGCTGCCACTAAAATAACGGCGCTCAGCAAGACGAGCACAAAGATGCGACTCTGCTGGCTCTGGGGCTGTGAGCTGGACCCGGGCCGGTCCTCTTCAATGGAGACCAGAGCTAAGGAGGTGCTGTCAGTGCTGCTGACAGGGTCCGTGTACTGAGGCCCGCGGGGCTCCACCATCCACCGCAGAACGTTGACCTTCATCTCCATGTCGTCGATCATGCGGTCGATCTGGCTGATCTCCCGCTCCATGGTGCTGCGTTCTTCGGTTTCAAGAGCAGTTGTGAGGGTTTGGGTCTGAGCCTGGTTCAGGTCTGGCACGCTGAGCGCACGAGCCGTGACCTCACTGCTTCCCCCTGTGGAATCAAATTCAAACAGTTGACGTGAGTTACAGGAAGGTGCAACACCCAAAGATCTCAAACCATCAGTTAGCCCTCAACATATGTCACGAGAATGACTCAGCTACTACCACACCACAGCTCAGTGTCTGTTAAATTATTTGACGTATAGCCATTTATGTGTTGGTTAAAGTCAACTATGCCATCTTAAACCAAGCTGACTACACTGCAGTGGTTCTGAAAATGGGGTTCCCAGACCATCGGGGGTCCACAAGCCGGTGCTTGGGGGTTCAATGGGGGATTCTGTTCAATGTAAAGAGTTTTCTCTAATAATTTGAAGTGGCAATTAAAGGGTTGAGTCAACTAGTCGGCTAGTCCACCAGTACTCTGTCATCTCGCAAGTTTTTATATTTAATGTTAACTACCGGTGTATGAATGTGTGTATGAATGGGTGGATGGCTGGTACTGTGAAGTGCTTTGGGGCCCCTCATAGGGGGCTGGAAAGCACTATACAGTATAAGTAAGCACCATTTACCATAGCGTCTTGAGTTCCTATGACGTCGACTAGTCAAAGTCGACTCGACTTTATCACGTTAAAGGTGCTATATGTAATTTCTGGAACACACTGGAACTTAGGAAAATTTTGAACAGAGACACATTTCTGGTCCCTCCCCCTCAGAGCCATATATGGCTCTGCTCCCTCTTGCTCTTGGTGAAATTCAGCTCTGCTTCCGAATGCTCCACCTCCACTGCATGTCCTGTCAGCCGCTGCGAAGTTCTGTGATTATATGTTAATAAAACGTTCTAAAAAATAAAATAAAAACAGGGAGCGCTGGTCCAGAACACCATGAAATCTGCTGAGCCTCGTCACGTTGGACATGAGTTTAATTCGCTCGTGACAAATTCATTCATTTCCTGAATGTTTCTGTCATGACTCAGCGGAGGAGGAAGCGATCACTTGACTTCTGGCAAAAAAACAAAAGAAAAGTCCAGATCAGGGATGAAGACGGGGAATTTAATACATTTGTGTCACATACAAAACAGTTTTGCATCGCTTTGCAATTATTTCAACGAGAACCTGCACGCCTGCGGGGGCTGCAGGCGGGGGGGGTGGCGTGGGTTAGGAGCGTGAGAAGCTCTGTTTTTATTTGCTGGTTTAAAACTCTGTTTTTATTGGCTGGTTAACGGCGGATCACTGTGGCTTTTTAGAAATGCTTTTAGAGAAGCAAGGGGACAATAGTTTTTTTCAGAGATTACTTGTCTAAAATCAGTCTGTCAGGAGATAGTGACAGAGTGAAGAAATATGTTAAAAGTATATTTTTAGACAACTTACAGACTGCACTACAGAACTGCAGACTGCAGCTTTAAAGTCGACTTTTAAAAATATGTAGTCGTTTAACCCCTAGTGCCAATACATTTATGTTCATTACTGTATGTGAATAGGTAAAGTTTTAAAGTTTTTTTTTTAAGTTCTCAAAACTATAATTGTTGAAAATTGAAATAAAAACTTTTGTTAATAAAGTGTCTTAAATGAAAAATACCCCATGTTTAAAAGTATAAAATTTGTATTAACACTATTAAAGAGCAGGTCTTGCATATTTATATTACACAAGTATACATTGCATTAAAGAGACAAATTGAAGAAAATTATTTCATAAACGAGTTATGAGGTTCGTGAAACTTTCTCCCCTGTAAGGGGTCCCCGAACTCAAAAAGTTTGGCAACCCCAGGTTTACAGAAGTCAACCACTTCTAGATGTACTTTGGATTGATTTATGAGTTCCAATTAAAATTTGAAGATATTTTGCTAACAGACAAACACGTTGATGCCAAAGTTGTTCACAAAATGTCTTGCAAAGTTGCTCAGAGTCTAGTCTTGGATCCAGTTCACACCTGGCACAAACATCTGGCCGCAGTGAGAACAAAATCCAGGCAGGAACAGCCTCGACGCACATTCAAAGGTGGTCTGACCCAATCTGCCCTGATCCTTACCAACCAAGTCATATGTCTTTATTTAGACCAGGGGTCTGCAATCTTTTTTGATTAAAAACAACAACAACATTCTGCTGCTTCGCTCTCTAAATGTGTCCAGAGCTGCAAAACCTGCTACATCAACTGGTGGCCCATGGGCCATTTCAAGGTTTTTCAAGGGGGGCTTTTCTGGCCAGTAGAGGTGATATTACAAAACTAAGAAGAAATGCTATTTTTTTAACATGAACATTTTTACATTTTAGGACAAAGACCATATTCATGCAAAGAAGGAAAATGTTTTTAGTTTATACAGATGTTGATAAAAATAAAATAAAAACTGAACTTCGCAGGCCCGTGCGAGTCATTTTATTTTGGAAAAAAAATCAAGTATCCCACTTTGAAGTAATAAAACGTACAATTATGTTAGATATGCAATTGTGAATTTTTAAATGAGAAACAAATTATTAGATTTACTTTGATTTAAAATCAGTTTTAGTTTTCAAATTCTTATTATCAAACCGGCCCACCATATTTTTTCTAAGCAACTTGTTTTAAAATATTTTAAATTTCTGGTGGATTTGAGAGAAATATCTATCTGTACTGTATAGTTAAATAAAAGTAGCTAAATCTAACCAACATGTACAGCCTTATACAGTAATTTGTTTCTTGTTTAATTTTTTCTGTTAATCAGAATTCCTCATGTCAGGATATTATTAATCAAAAGTTGTCGAGATGCTACAGTGTTTCTTTTTAGTTCAAAGTTCATTCTGGTTGTTTTTGGACCTGGCGTGTTCGTGTTAAGTCGATTGGAACAAGCGAGGCGTTTTGTTGCATTATATTTAAATAACGCTCTGATTTCCAGTTCAGTTTTAATCACTTCACATCGTGCCTCTTACATAATTAAGCCCAAGTGTTTTGATTGCTTTGGGTTTCCACCAAAACGCATCAATTTTTAAGTGTCTAAGTGATTTTGCTCAATTTGTGTTGTACGTCTAATAAAAACTCTGTCAGTCAACACAGAGCAGACAAGTTGGACAAAGTAAAATACTGTACACCTCAGGGGGAAAAAACATAACTGTTGCACTGTATTCAATCTAAAACGTTCTCCTGTGCACACTAAGACTTCATATATCTAAAACCCGGTCTGATTATAGAGAATTTGACTTTTGGAAGAATGTTCTCATATTTTGTCGTCTTCTAGTTTTTATGGACAGAATCTGGTATTCTAACTAAACACCTTCTGCTGATGTCCTCTTTGTTGCTCAGCTGCCCACTCTGTACTGAGCAGGTGATTGACAGCTGGTATTTACACGTTTACCTGCCACTTGCAGTCAAATCACCCAATCTGACAGCTGACTCAGCTGATTGGGAGCTGTTCTGCTGGCGACCCGGACTCATGCTACCACTCCCAAGACAAATTTACCCTTGGGGACAATAAAGTACAGTACAGGTGCTGGTCATAAAATGAGAATATCTTGAAAATGTTTATTTATTTCAGTAATTCCATTCAAAAAGTGAAACTTTTATATTAGTATGTTCATTCATTACACACAGACTGATATATTTCAAATGTTTATTTCTTTTAATGTTAATGATTATAACTGACAACTAATGAAAATCCCAAATTCAGTATCTCAGAAAATTAGAACATTGTGAAAAGATTCAATATTGAAGACACCTGGTGTCACACTCTACTGTAATCACCCATTTAACTCAAAACCCCTGCATAGGCCTTTAAATTGTCTCTCAGACCAGTTCTGTAGCTACACAATCATGGGGAAGACTGCTGACTTGACAGTTGTCCAAAGTATGACCACTGACATCTTGCACAGGAGGGCAAGGCACAAAAGGTCATTGCTAAAGATGCTGGCTGTTCACAGAGCTCTGTGTCCAAGCACATGAATAGAGAGGCGAAGCGAAGGAAACAATGAGTAGGAAATAAAAAGTGAACAAGCAATGGGGATCACCACACCCTAGAGAGGATGGTGAAACAAAATCCATTCCAAAGTGTGGGGGAGACTCACAAAGAGTGGACTGCAGCTGGAGTCAGTGCTTCTAGAACCACCACGCTCAGACGTATGCAAGACATGGGTTTCAGCTGTCACATTCCTTGTGTCAAGCTACTTTTGAACAAGAGACAGTGTCAGAAGCATCTCGCCTGGGACTGCTGCGGAGTGGTCCAAAGTTATGTTCTCTGATGAAAGTAAAAGTTGCATTTCCTTTGGAAATCAAGGTCCCAGAGTCTGGAGGAAGAGGAGAGAGGCACAGAATCCACGTTGCTTGAGGTCCAGAGTCAAGTTTCCACAGCCAGTGAGGGTTTGTGGTGCCATGTCATCTGCTGGTGTTGGTCCACTGTTTTCTGAGGTTCAAGGTCAACACAGCCATCTACCAGGAAGTTTTAGAGAACTGCATGCTGCTGATCAACTTTATGGAGATGCAAATTTCATTTTCCAACAGGACTTAACACCTAAACACAGTGCAAAAGTTACCAGTACAGTACCTGGTTTAAGGATCATGGTATCCCTGTTCTTAATTGGCCAGCAAACTCTCCTGACCTTAACCCGATAGAAAATCTATGAGGTGTTGTGAAGAGGAAGATGAGATGCACCAGACCCAACAATTCAGAAGAGCTGAAGAACACTATCAGAGCAACCTGGTCTCATAACACCTGAGCAGTGACACAGACTGATCGACTCCATGCCACGATGCATTGCTGCAGTAATCCAGGCAAAAAGAGCAACAACTAAGTATTGATGCTGTACATGTTCATACGTTTCATGCTCATACTTTTCATGCTCATACTTTTCATGTTCACACTTTTCAGTTGGCCAACATTTCTAAAAGTCCTTTTTTTAAATTGGTCTTAATGTTCTAATTTTGCGAGATACTGAATTTTGGGTTTTCATTAGTTGTCAGTTATAATCATCAACATTAACAGAAATACACAGCTCTCACACATCTGGACACGAAGGACTCTTATGTTAGATTGCTGTTCATCGACTTCAGCTCGGCATTCAACACCATCATCCCCCAACAGCTCATCCTTAAACTGGACAGTCTGGGGCTGAACACCTCAATGTGTAACTGGCTGCTAGACTTCCTGACCGGGAGACCACAGACAGTGCGGGTCGGGAGTAACACATCTAGCACCATCACATTGAACACAGGGGCCCCACAAGGATGTGTGCTGAGCCCCCTTCTATTCACCCTGCTAACACACGACTGCACACCATCGTACAGCTCCAACCACTTCATCAAGTTTGCGGACGACACAACAGTGGTAGGTCTCATCAGCAACAACGATGAGACGGACTACAGGAACGAGGTGAGCCGCCTGGCCTTGTGGTGCGGACACAACAATCTCACTCTCAACGTGGAGAAGACAAAGGAGATTGTTGTGGACTTCAGGAAGAGGGATGCCCAACATCCCCCTCTGACCATCAACAGCACCGCAGTGGAGAGAGTAGACAGCACCAAGTTCCTGGGAGTGCACGTCTCAAAGGACCTGTCCTGGAGCAGGAACACTGCAGCACTGGCAAAGAAGGCTCACCAGCGTCTCTACTTTCTCCGCAAGCTGAAAAGGGCTGGAGCTTCAACCCCCATCATGAGCACCTTCTACAGAGGTGCCATAGAAAGTGTCCTGACCAGCTGCATCACTGTGTGGTTTGGTGCATGTACTGCATCCTGCCGCAAGAGCCTCCAGCGCATTGTGAGAGCAGCTGAGAAGATCGTGGGCACCTCCTTGCCCTCACTGCAGGACTTACACAGCAAACGCCTCACTCGGAAAGCCCACCGCATGGCAGGTGATCCCACACACCCACTACACAGCTGCTTCAGACTGCTGCCATCAGGGAGGAGACTGAGGAGTCTCCAGGCTCGAACCAGCAGACTGAGAGACAGCTCTGTTCATCAGGCAGTCAGAATGCTAAACACTCTGCCTGCTCTGCCTCCCCTCCCATTTGAACTGCCTTAACACTAAAACTTTCTCACATATTATCACTCAACACAAAGTTTTTAACACTAGACTCTGTGTCATCAAACGGGTTATTCACTAAACTCTCGGTCATGTGCTCATACAGTTTGCACTACTTCTCATACTTGCACTAATGTCTGTATTACATCACTGCCTATAATCATAATACTGTTTACATTCTCTGTTTACATTTATTAATACTGTTTACTTTTATTACTACTGCTTACATGTAATTACTACTGTTTACATTTATTTACACTACTCTAATATCTACACCACTGCTGGTACATATACAGTGTGCTCTGAACGGTCTTATTTAGGGATGCCCAATGTGCCTTACTGCATATGCCACTTTTTGCCTCTACAACAACATCAACTACTACCTCATACATATACTGTGTACATTGACTCATACGCTGCTTTGCCACTTTGCAAATGTCAATGCTAGAAACCTTTAGTTTATTTTAGTTATACTTTTTATACTCTTTTTTTATACTAGTATGCAAAAACTCAGGACAATATTATGTTCATTAAATGTTTAATGTTTTAGTTTTAGAGTTGGTGTAAATTTTCATACTCTTATACCACTATGCAAAAAACTCAGGACAGTGTTAGTTTTACTATTTTATGCTTATGTCTATTATTATATGTTTCAGTGTTTCAATGTTTAGATGTTTACTGTTGCACCGAGGGACTGAGAGAAACGCAATTTCGGTCCTGTGTATGTCCTGCACTGTACATATTGCAGATCTGACAATAAAGTTGACTTTGACTTTGACTTTGACACCATCGTACAGCTCCAACCACTTCATCAAGTTTGCGGACGACACAACAGTGGTGGGTCTCATCAGCAACAACGATGAGACGGACTACAGGAACGAGGTGAGCCGCCTGGCCTTGTGGTGCGGACACAACAATCTCACTCTCAACGTGGAGAAGACAAAGGAGATTGTTGTGGACTTCAGGAAGAGGGATGCCCAACATGCCCCTCTGACCATCAACAGCACCGCAGTGGAGAGAGTAGACAGCACCAAGTTCCTGGGAGTGCACGTCTCAAAGGACCTGTCCTGGAGCAGGAACACTGCAGCACTGGCAAAGAAGGCTCACCAGCGTCTCTACTTTCTCCGCAAGCTGAAAAGGGCTGGAGCTTCAACCCCCATCATGAGCACCTTCTACAGAGGTGCCATAGAAAGTGTCCTGACCAGCTGCATCACTGTGTGGTTTGGTGCATGTACTGCATCCTGCCGCAAGAGCCTCCAGCGCATTGTGAGAGCAGCTGAGAAGATCGTGGGCACCTCCTTGCCCTCACTGCAGGACTTACACAGCAAACGCCTCACTCGGAAAGCCCTCTGCATGGCAGGTGATCCCACACACCCACTACACAGCTGCTTCAGACTGCTGCCATCAGGGAGGAGACTGAGGAGTCTCCAGGCTCGAACCAGCAGACTGAGAGACAGCTCTGTTCATCAGGCAGTCAGGATGCTAAACACTCTGCCTGCTCTGCCCCCCCTCCCATTTGAACTGCCTTAACACTAAAACTTTCTCACACATTACCACACAACACAAAGATTTTAACACTGGACTCTGTGTCATCAAACGGGTTATTCACTAAACTCTCGGTCATGTGCTCATACAGTTTGCACTACTTCTCATACTTGCACTAATGTTTGTATTACATCACTGCCTATAGTCATAATACTGTTTACATTCTCTGTTTACATTTATTAATACTGTTTACTTTTATTACTACTGCTTACATTTAATTACTACTGTTTACATTTACACTACTCTAATATCTACACCACTGCTGATACATATACAGTGTGCTCTGAACGGTCTTATTTAGGGATGCCCAATGTGCCTTACTGCATATGCCACTTTTTGCCTCTATAACAACATCAACTACTACCTCATACATATACTGTGCACATTAACTCATACGCTGCTTTGCCACTTTGCAAATGTCAATGCTAGAAACCTTTAGTTTATTTTAGTTATACTTTTTATACTCTTTTTTTATACTAGTATGCAAAAACTCAGGACAGTATTATGTTCATTAAATGTTTAATGTTTTAGTTTTAGAGTTGGTGTAAATTTTCATACTCTTATACCACTATGCAAAAACTCAGGACAGTGTTAGTTTTACTATTTTATGCTTATGTCTATTATTATATGTTTCAGTGTTTCAATGTTTAGATGTTTACTGTTGCACCGAGGGACTGAGAGAAACGCAATTTCGGTCCTGTGTATGTCCTGTACAGTACATATTGCAGATCTGACAATAAAGTTGACTTTGACTTCGATATGAAATATATAGGTCTGTGTAAAGATTAAGGACCATGGGAGATTGGGCGTTCTGTGTGGCTGCCGCCCGCCTCTGGAACTCCCTCCCTGACTATCTGAGAGCTCCACAATCATTGGTTGACTTTAAAAAAGGCTTAAAGACCTTTCTTTGAAAGCCTATTCTGCCTCCACATGATTTTATTATTGATTTTAGTTGCACCTTGTAGCACTTTGAGATTTTTGTTAATGAAAAGTGCGTTACAAATTAAATGATTATTATTATTAAAATGAATGAATATAATATACAAGTTTAACTTTTTGGATGTAATTACTGAAATAAACTTTTCCCACGATATTCTAATTTTATGATCAACACCTGTACAAATTTCCATCCATCTTTCCAATCTGTGCAGAGGTGAGTCTGAAGGGCCTTAGCCGTCATCACACCAAAAGTTAGCTCAAAAGTTTATAAAACTGAAGTTTTGCATAAGTTGACTTCAAAAGGTCCGTTGTAGATGCTCATCCAATCTAAAAATGTATTTGAGTTGTTGTGCCGACGGCACTAATAAGCACACAGACAATCCCGCGGGACTGTGGTTTACCTTGAAGGCCCGTTTGCACCAGGGACGCCGGGTCAGCCAGTGAGAAAATGCCACTGATGGTAAAAACTTTGCACATGTCTATGTGCAGGAGCTCCAGGCTGGAGGAGAAGGCCACCCAGAGGAGCTCCATCTCCCTCCGCTGCTCCTCGGGGAGGCTCTTGTCCCGCAGGTGAAAGGTCAGGTGGTGACAGATGGACGCAGACAACGTCTGGGCCTTTTCTCTGGTCTGTCGCAGCTCGTGGCGGAGCTGCGCGCTGTCCGTGCTCCCGCCGACGCACGAGGACAAATGCCGGTAACATGCCACGACCTGTAAAGGAGCAATATGTGCAAATAATGAAACATTTGTGACTTTTTAAGATGTTTTCTGGATGAATCAAGCATTTCTTGAAGGAATTCTACCATTGCACACCAAAGTACGCAACGTGTGCTCAATGGATGCTACGAACATGCTAAATTTTAGCTCTACATCTGCAAAACTGACCTAGTTTTTGCCATTTTGTGGCATCCAAATGCTCTTTTTCAGATCCAACATTAAGCAACAATAAAATCATCCCAGTCAGAAAAATGCACACACAAAATATGGAACTGGTTTTATGATTTAAATCAGACTCATCGTTTTAGCAACCATTAGCTTAACCCAGTGGATTAGCCGGTGTGGTTTCATTCATTAAAAATATTCAATATAATCTCATTATCGATCTATTTCTGGATAAGCCAAAACAACCTTGTGGAGTCGAGCGGCCCGTTTCATGTTGGGCAGCAAAACAAAGGCATATAAACCATTAAAACCACATCCAGTTAATAAAATAAGTCACGATTAAACCATTATTTTACATCTGCTGAAATAGATTTATACTTTAATCACAAAACATAGAATTATTCCTAATGTTTAACTCTTAAATCTTATAATGATAATGAATTAAGCTTATATATATATTTTTTTTAAGGAAAGTTCCAGTAATTACCGGTAAATGTGTTTTTTTTAATAGATTTAAGTTGAAAACCGCAAAGCAGCAACAATAAAATAAGATAAAATGTTTTATATTAGCAGACCAAATAATAAAAACAGAATAGTTGCTACAAATTAGGAGGGGGAAAAATGCAAAAGCATTAGCCAAAAGAGCTGTTATGAAGAAGCAGTGGAGCAGGAAATTCAAAACAGAGTGCATTTTTAGCTGCAGGGGAGACCATATGAATGAAATATCAGCCTATAAAATTACTATTTAAGACAATAAAATGCTTCTTTCTGGAGCAATAAGTGTAGACGCAGCTGCTGATGTAGGATTTTCCAACACAAATCACATTAAAAGTATAAAAACCTGCAGCAGCTTACCTTAATCAAAGAATCCACCTGAGCCTTCCCATCTGCCAAAGCTTGGATGTTGCCAGCTGTGCCATCGTTGCCAACCTTGTTATTTCCAGGTGGCATGAGGAGGATCAGTCCAGCGTCTCAGGAAAGATTTTGGCGCAAACCGTCCTTCACTTGTTCACCTGCCTCCGCTTCATTCATCAGCCGAGAGTCCAAAGACCCAGTCCCAGGGCAGCATGCTGCAGAACATCCACAGCTACGCTCCTATTAGACAGGCTGAACATGCCTCGGAGGCAGGAAAGTCAAAGTAATAAAGAAAAATAAAGTACAAAACTGATGCAACTCCAAGTGTGCTAATCCTGCGATTGACCCCTTTGCACTGACGCAGGCCAACTGCTAATCTCATTAACTCAGACCCCGAGAGATGGGAGAGCAGCTGTCCGTCCACCACAATGGTCCTTTCACCGACTGAGGAGGCTTGGCTCAGTTACCTGGAGCGCTTTACGAGTTGGTTAGACCTCTACGCAACTGGAAAGGTCAACGCGAAATATCCCATCAGCCCGAGGGAGTGATCGTTCCCATCAGCCGAGAATCAGAAGGACTAATAATTATGAAGACAAGAAAACGACAGCAACAGTTACTGGAGCTTAAATCTGTGGTGTACAATCCAAACATCAATTAGAGAAATGGCATTTCCTGCAAAAATTCTGTGTGAATGTTCATTACTGACTTTTGCTGAAAGCTGCTGAAGAAGCCGAACCCAGGCTAAAACGGTTTCTTTGCTAAACGGTTAATGTGAATTGAATTTATAAAACAACCGCCATTTGCTGAAAGCGGAAAAATAAAAGCTGAAAACTGCAGAAATGGAGCAGAATAAGCTGAAATGGGTAGAGACAGACTGAATAGATATGAAATCGAAAAGAAAAAAATACTGGAGCTGGGAGAAAGAAAAAAAAAAAGCTGAAATATATGTATTTTTTATGTACTGTAGTCAAATTAGCAGTATACCAAAAAGTAGCTGAAAAAGCAGGAAACATGTCTGAATTTAACAGAAATAAAGAGGAGCAGAACTAAAAATGAAGCTGGAATGAGCAGAAAGGAGCTAAAAATTGCACCAATAAGCTGAAAAACCTGAAATCAGAACAAAAGCTGAAATGAGCAGTTTTAAACAGCTAAAGGGTGTGAAGAAAGCTCCATTTATTTTCAGTGAGGGAAAACATGGCTGGAAAAGATACACATTTCAAAAAGTCAAAATTGCACAAAGTCCCAGCAGGAATGTCCTGAATGAGCCAAACGTTTTGATAAATACCCTGATGCATGCTCAATAATCCAGGTAGGAAAAATCTAAAAAGCCAAGTCTGGTCCTCTGGACATTCAAAAAAATTTTGAATGTCCAGAGGACCAGACAGCTTTTTTTTTTTAGAGTTTTGATAAATGAGTTGTTGAAATAGAACTGAGGAACGAGTTACGTGCTGAAAAAACATAAAAGAGAATATTATAGTGAATTACTACATAAATGTGGTGGTGATATGAGGGCAACGTGACGAATAATGAATGTTCTTAAAAAACAAGGTTAGTGTGGATCTTTCTCAACATTATGAGGTAAATAACAAGGAAATCTGATGAACAGGAAATTGTGAATGGATTTAACAACTACTTTGTAAATGTTGGATCAAATCTTTCGGCTTCAATACCGAAAGTGGGGAAAAATGTAAATTACTTGATTAAACATTGTGAGAACAGTATGTTTCTAATAGGAACTGATAAGGATGAAATAATGAATGTACTGTAGTTAAAAAAATGTACTGACAAAAAATCCAAAGACTGTGAAGGCAACATGTCCTCATTCCCTACTCGTCATATATTGACGCTTGGGGGAACTCTGTGCCCAAGCGTCACACGTATGACGAGTAGGGAATGAGGATGGGTTGGTGAAGGAATGGATAGGATGGTTTTAAGCAGGCCTATTCTGCCTCCACATGATTCGGTTTTTAATCTTAGTTAATACCATTATTGATTTTATCACTTGTTTTTATTGTTGTAGCACTTTGAGATTTTTATTAATGAAAAGTGCGGTATAAATTGAATTTATTATTATTATTATTATTATTATGGAGGTGAAGGAAATAATGAGTCATGTTATCGAACCATTTACATATACATGTATATGTAATTTGTCATTTTCAACTGGAGTGTTTCCCAACAGAATTAAGATAGCTAAAGTAGTTCCTTTATTCAAAAATGGTGACAAATGTATAGTCAATAATTATAGACCCATATCCTTGTTGCCTCAATTTTCAAAGATTTTAGAAAAATTCTTCGTGACAAGACTTGACCAATTCTTGGGTAAATACAATATTCTAAGTAACAGTCAATATGGATTTAGGTCAAACCATTCAACATCCATGGCTCTTATGGAATTGATGGAACAAGTTATAACAGCTGTGGATCAGAAACAACATTGCATATTCGTTGATCTAAAAAAAGCATTTGACACCATTGATCATTCCATTTTACTTGATGGTATAAGAGGTCCTGCATTGCAATGGATATTTAGTTACCTGAAAGATAAAATCAGTTCATTCAAATAGAAGATGCAAGATCTACTTTAAGAAATGTTTTATCTGGAGTACCACACAGCTCTGTACTTGGACCCAAGTTATTTATTTTATATGTAAATGATTTAATGAAGGTGTCCGATGTCCTCAAATGTGTTCTTTTTGCTGATGACACTACTTTCTTTTATGCGGGCAAAGATTTGGAAGAATTGTTTGAGTTGATAAATATTGAATTTGTTAAAATACAGCATTGGTTTAAATTAAATAAGCTATCTTTGAACCTAGACAAAACCAATATGATTTTTAGTAAGAAAAAGAACTGTTGATGCTCCTTTTAAGATTGATGGCTCTGAGATATGTAGGGTAAGGGAAATGAAATTTTTGGGTGCAATAATGATAAGTTGTCATGGAAACGACACAAATTCTGTAAAAACTAAAATATCAAGGTCTATTGCAGTGCTGTATAGAGTTAGAGATCTATTAAATGATAAAGCAATGCATTTGTTGTACAATGCAATAATGATCCCGCACTTATTTATTGCGTTGAGGTTTGGGGTACAGCGTGCAAAACTAACTACCAGTACTTACAATTTTAAGGGTACAGAGTTATGCCAAAACATAGAACAAGTCTAAAGAGTAGGTTTACTACTGTACTATAATTTGTGGGATAGGTCTTTGGAATGGTTTAGAAAACAATAAGTTGCAAAAACAATGACTTGATTAGAAAAATGAATAAAATTAGGTTTCTGGAAATATATATATAAATTGGTTTGTTTCAAAATTTATGAATGGTAAAGTATGATGTGTTATTTATTGTGAAATTTTTTTTGATTGTTGTTTGATTGTTTGAATTAATTTTGTTAAAAAAGGGGCAGACAATAAGATTTTATCTTCTTCCGCTTCCTTTCATTTCATGTAATGTTTGATTTTTCTTTTATTTACGTGGAATTGTAAATAGTATATTTTTTATGTTCTTTTAAATTTGAAATGAATAAAAAAATAAAAAAATAACATACTGGGAAAAAAATGTATCCAAATAGGACAATGATTTTTAAGCATTAATTCGTTGCTGGTTAACATTGAAGCTACTTGTTGCAAACCATCCTGAACTTTATCAAACAGTGCAGTTTTAAATAATTTACTCCAGTAGTTTTCCAGATACGTTGATATGAAACTCAGAGCAGGAACCGATAACTGCACACGCGATTTGAAGCAACAAAGGCAAACCCTTTAAGAAAAAGTTGACATAAGCCCATTAAAAGTAGAGAATTTCAAATTTTATTAGAATAAAAAAAAGTAAAACAATTAAAATGTGCCAACATTTAAAAACTTGTCAATGCTTTTCGGTATTCAGAGTTATGGTCATTTTCTTTCGGGTACATTTCCGAGGCGACCCGACCACCTCCTTGATGTTGGCCAGAAGGCCTCTCTTGGCCTTCGGCTGCACAGGAGAATTCTGGGAGAGTTTGGCAAGTTGATCCTTCAGCAACGAGATCTCCTGGTCCTTCTCCGCATTCTGCTGCAAGACATCCTCCATAGATTTTGACTATAATAGGGAAAAATAAAAAAATAAACCCGTTTTCATTTCAGCAATCACCAGTTCTATATGCAAAACTCAAAAAAAGTTTCACTTCTCATCTGAGGAGCTTTCTCACTTCAAAGAACAGTGTGGGGTTCAGGTTAAAGCAGAGGTAAGCTAGATACAGATACAGTTTGCCCCCTCACTCCTCAAAAGAGTGGTTCGTTAGGGTCGTTGTTAGTCTGACTTGCAGATGGGCAACTCTGGTCACATGGATGAAATTATTGATGTGAAAATGACTATGAATTTACCATGCCCTGGATGAATGAGAATCTTCACCAGTGAACGTGAAACTATTGCACTTCTGAGAGCAAAAAAGTTTGCTACCCACACAAAAACATAGTCTAGAACAGCAATAAGACGTTTGTTCTATTGGTGACCAAGTTTGTATACATCTCGGGAGGGGATTTCACCCACCATTACAAAAAATAATAATAGTTACATGACCCATCCATTGGTGCCTTAATGCGGTGAAAGTAGCCGACTAGGGATAATGACCAGCCATGCTTGAAGAGAAAGCCAGAGCTCTTCAGGGGGTAAACCCTACCCTTAAGATTACTGGGTGCACCTTGCCCTCTCTGAAAGAACTGGACAGCTCCCACGGTCTCAGGAAAGCCACATTTTTTAAAAGATCACATCCTGTTCCAATCACAGCAACCAGGCAGGCTGTATAGGAGCATATTAAACCGCTTTTATCCCACAGCAAATGGGGCATTAAATATTATGTAGCATGTACTGTGCAAATGTGACAACCATTTGCAATTACATGTATTCCCTAATGTGCAATAGTGTGATGTGCTGTATAAATGGATTGTACTTCTACATCACAATTCTTTCAAGATACTCAAATGTACTTACAACAATCCATGCCATCATTTACCTCCATACACAGATAGGACACAGGTGTTAGCAACTAGGGGTTCAGTGGCTTGCATAGGAACACTTCAATATGCAACTGCTGGTGGAATCGAACCCCCAACTCTCGCAGTGGAGGACGACTGTTTTATATCCTTTATCCTGGTTATCTTTTATATATATTTTGACACCGTAAGGATTATAAATGCATTGTACCGTACTCGTTACGACAATAGAGATATTCGGAATCTCCATTTTGGATACATTACTACTATAAGTACTAGACTTCTTAACAAACAGACCACAGTCCATGAAGATCCACAACTTCTCCTCCTCCACCATAACCCTCAGCACTGGCTCTCCCCAAGGATGTGTGCTGAGCCCTCTTCTGTTCACTCTGCTCACATATGATTGTACAGCCACACATCCAGGCTGTCATATTGTAAAGTTTGCAGATGATACAGCGGTGGTGGGATGCATCACAAACAATGATGAGTCCAGCTACAGACAGGAGGTGGAACACCTGGAGAGCTGGTGCAAAGAGAATAATCTTCACATGAATGTGAAGAAGACAAAGGAGATGATTGTGGACTTCAGAAGGAACAAACACACCCATGCCCCACTGTATATAGGTGGATCTGCGGTGGAGGTGGTCTCCAGTGTAATGGACCTACCCAGGGTCAAATTAGGGTCTTTGAACTGTCCAGTGATGACCTTTACTGACCTCTCAGTAAAGCAAGACATTTACTACAAAATCATTCATTTAGCTATAATCTGATAAATATAGTCACCAAAAGAGACTATTTCTATCTTTGATTTTATCCTAATGTGATCAAAAGAATAACTTTTGTCATTTTCATGATGTGTGCTTTTAAGCTGTGTTATTCTGTGAGAGTTAAACTGTGTTCACTGCTGTGTTAAAGGGAAATATCGGGTCACAGAGACCCGACTGTTTTGTTTAGAAATAAGAAGACAGTTTAATCAGTTGTTTTTCATGAACAAGGCTCCAGCTTTCTCTGTCTGTTCCTAAACATTTCCCTCTGCTCTGGCTGTAACCTTGGACCTGATAACACAAGTGCACTCCTCTCTTGGTTCCTGCTTTTTAAGTTCTAACTGTGCGAGAACGCTTCAGAGTTTCTGGGAGTTTCGAAAGATGATGTGAACTTCCAAAGAGCTGAATGACCACAAGTCACGCGCTAAGGACTCGTCATCCAGCTGGGACTGATAACATGTTGTTATGGGTCCACTTTTAAGGAACAGAGCTCAAAAACTTTGTTTATTCCCTCCTGGAATAAGTTTATCTTGAAGTCAGAGGCCTGAAGCTGACATATTCTCTGATGACCAACGCGGAAGCCAGGAGACGTTGAAACGTAAACTAAAACCAGTTTTGGACGTGCTGGGACTAAAGGACTCTGTGCATCTGAAGGCTGGTGTCTTCCCTCTTACCGGGCTGTCGTCAAAAGGTAAAGGGCTGTTTACAAAACGTACTTGGATTTTAGCAGAAGTCGGATGAGAAGTGTCACTCTGGTCTCATGCTCAGGATAATTTTCTTCTTAAATCTTTCCTCCTATTTCTTTTCCCTCTCAACCTAAGCTGGAAACTATAATTTTAAGTTAAAGAGCCCACAGACTAAATATGCTTAACATCTAATATTTATGTCTGTTGTGTTAAATTTAAGTGTGCTGACGTATTTGAATTGAAAGAAAGTGAAATCATGTCAATCAAGTGTAATGGTGTTAATTTAGTTGATTTATTTTAAATAAATGATAGTGTCTCTTTGACATATCAAACTAAGTTAACGTGTCCATTGTCACTTAATGGCTCTGTTTATTTATCCATCACAAAGATCACAGAAATATTGAATAAACTGAAAAAGAAGAGAATCCGTGAAATTACTATTCAATCTGAATAAGTAAATTAAGGTAAAAAGGAGGTCAGTATTAAACTGACCCCCTTTAACCCCTTACATCTGTTACAGTATCGGATGATACCTTTTTCTAACAGGTCATTAATGATTTCTCTGATAGGTTGATGTGCTGCCAGAGGAATCTTGTACTGTCTGACAAATGCAGGGGGAGCATTAGGCGGGGTTGGGATGCTCACTGTGTGGAGCGTGGTCAACCCACAATCCATCGAGTCAGCTGAGAATGATTTCTCATACTTTAAAAGAACTTTGCGAAGTCTGTCCCTTTCTTCATCAGTTTTCAGGGCGTCGGCTTGGGCGACCACCTGGTCAATCTGTGAAGCAATTGAGAGGGGTTCTTGTTCTTTGGGGAGCTCCATTGAGTCCCTTTCAGTGTCGTGAAACCTGTTTACGGGTAGTGCACTGTAAGTTTGGGGGCATAGACTGTCTCCTTTGTTGAAACCGAACCTGCGGACAGTGTCCTGGTCGGCCTCAGTGGGGGAGAAAAGAGCTATGGCCTGTGTTGGTTTCGTGAACAAGACTTGCCCCGTGTGTTGATTAGGGATCAAGTTTTCTGGGAGTCCTCCCAGAAATGGAATGCTTAGCTCAAAATCATGAAAATCAGTAGAGATCAACCATCCTAGCTGTGTGTTTTTTGGGATCAGTACCTCTTCTGTGCTTGTGTTGCACACAGCAACAGTCGTGGTTCTGCAGTCGAGGGTCACTTGGCATGTGGCCTCCATGGACAGTCCTAAGTTGAAGGTCTTACCCTACAAATACTTGGGTGTACACTTGAATGATAACCTCAGCTGGAGCAACAACACCACCAGCCTGATCAAGAAAGGTCATCAGAGACTCTACTTCCTCAGACGGCTGAGACGAGCTGGTCTGAGCAGCCCAGTTCTCACCTCCTTCTACAGGTGTGCAGTGGAGAGCATCCTGTGCTCCAGCATCAACGTGTGGCATGGAGGCTGCACAGCTGCAGAAAGAAAAGCTCTACAGAGAGTGGTGAAGGCTGCACAGAAGTCTGTTGGAGTCAGTCTCCCCACCATCACAGACATTTACACCTCCAGATGCAGGAAAAGAGCCACCTGCATCATGAAAGACCTCACTCACCCAGCACACTCACTCTTTGCCCCACTCCCCTCAGGACGGAGGTTGAGGAGCATCAAATGTAGAACCACTAGACTGAGGAACAGCTTCTACCCTGAGGCTGTTAGACTCATGAATAAATAAATAATAAGAATAAACACTGCAAAATATCACATCATGCTGATGCTGATCTGTTTTCTTGTTGCTGTGTTCATCTGTGACCATCTGCTCATAAAGACTCATGTTCGTGCTGCTGTTTATAATGATGTTTTTCTACTACATTAGGGCTTAGTGTATTACTAGTTGATGTTTCTCTTAGTTAATTCTAGATGTTATTACTGTTTTTCTCTTGCATTTGTTGCTGGATGTAACTGGGACCCCGTGTACATAATCTCGTTTTCATCACATGTACCACATGCGGTGCAAATGACAATAAAGACTCTGACTCCGATTTGACCAAAGCACTCATTGATGGCTTCCTTCTCTCAACCTCATTCTCTCAACCTCACCGGTGCTGTGAGATTTCAGTCCAGTTCAGCATAATGCGTTGCCAAAGGTGGTCCTGACTGACTTCAGGTCCTGAACAAGCCCCTCCTGTGTAGCTGTTGGCTGATCCCTCAAATTTCTCATCTTTGACCCAGCATGCGGAAGATCTTACATGGCAACCGACCAAGAGTGACGGATATCACTGTGATTTGTATTGGATTGTTTGATTTATGATCTGCAATGTTTTTATGTTTTTCGTGTTGTACTTCATTGTCTGTGTTGCCTGTTTGTTTGTCCAGCACTTTGGTGTGGACTTGTTCCTGTTTAAAGTGCTTTATAAATAAAATGGTATGGTATGGCATATCCATTTTTCCTCCATTTCTGAATAATCAACAATTGTCACCTTCTTACGGAGTTCCTTAAGTTTGGTAAAAATGGTTTTGTAATCTATTCCAGTCTTTTGCAGATCTATCATCTGGTCCTGAAGGTCTTCGTCTCGCCCACGGTAGAGGAGAGATTGGACTGGTAGAAAACAGTTTTGTGGACAGGTGGGCTTTATACAAACACCAACATATTGAGATCCTGGTAATCATCTTACCTGATTGTCAAGTTTCTTTTGCAGATCCTCCACATGAGCAGACTTCTCCTGGAAGGCATCCTTTTCATCCCGGAGAGTTTCATTAACTGCCCTCAGCTCTTTCTCCAGGGCAAAAATCAACTGAAAGCCAAACATGGCCTTTAAGTGTTTAAAATAAACCACTTAAAAATATGCATTCGTTACCTGCAGATTGTTTTCAAACATTCGTTCCAAGGCACATTTTTCTTTGTGAAGTAGTTGGAATCGATAGTCTTCTGCAACGACAAAAACTAGTCAAGCTTTTATTTTTTTAACAAGCCTTTAAGAGTAGCATTTGTAAGTTCACAAAAGATAAAAGGTAACCTGCTTTGCTTGCATCGGTAGACTGTTCCGTCTGGCAAAACTGCTCTGTGGTTGGAACCACAGAGACTCCTCTGGACAACAAGCTCTCCAACTCTGACACTTTGTGTTGAAGCGCCTACAGAGGTGGTAAGAAATAAAAAGTTGACAATTTGGTTATTAAAACGTTTTTTTGGACTACCTCACAGAAAAACAGTTTGTCAGAATAAAGACTGACATCTTGCACCATGTTGAGCAGCATTGGAGTACCACAGGGCGCTGTGCTGAGTGCTCTACTCCTTCCTGTTAATTTTGGACAGCTCGGTCGCATGTAGAAATACTGAGACAACACTAATAGTTGGATGTATCAGATGTGGACAAATGTAGGAATACAGGAACCTGGTGGAAGGCTTAAGGGGATGGTATGGAGCAAATCAACTACAGCTGAAAACCTCCAAGACTGAGAAAATTGTGATCGACTTCTGAAGGAGCAAGCCTAATCTTCACCCAGCATCGGTTAACAGGGCCAATGTGGTCAGGACCTATGAATACCTAGACTGCAGTTGGTACGAAAGACTGAACAGCGAACACAAGACACAGTCTATAGGAAGGGGCAGAGCTGCCTGTACTTTGAGGCCGAAGACCTTAAACATAATAATAATAATAATACAGTAATGAATTCAATTTAAAACGCACTTTTCATTAATGAAAATCTCAAAGTGCTAAACATCTGTAGTGGTCAGTGTCCTATGGTGGACTGTAGTGTTCTGGGGAGGCAGCATCCAGAAGGAAATAGCTGGACAGACTGGCTCAGTGCTGGACTCGTAGGACTGCAGAGAGAAGGACCCAGGACAAAATACACAACACCTGCATCTTCAGCAGGCAGAGGAGTGCATTCAGTCAGAAGTTGCTGTCACAATCCTGCTCAACAAAGACTGAGAAACTTTTTGTCCCACTGGACATTTGACTAACACCTCATTGGCAGGGTAATGCACTCTGTGAAGGTACTTAAGGGCTTTAGGTCACCTTACAAGAGGCTCTAGGTTGGTTCCTGTGTTGTGTCTATAGCTGCTGCTGGATGTTTGAATGTCCCTTGGGATCAGTAAAGTATCCATCATCTTTACCTGCTTCCTTTTTGGGTCCCGCGAGTCACTGGTGCCCATGTCCAGCCATCACTGTACGAGAGGCGGGGTAAACTCTGGACAGGTCTCCAGTCCATCACAGAGAAACGAGACAACCAACCATTCACTCTCACTCTCACATATGGTGGACAATTTAGAATTACCAATCAGTCTAACAGTTATGTTTTTGGTCTGTGGGAGGAAACCGAGAACCTGGGGAAAACCCATGCATGCATGGAGAGAACATACAAACTCCACGGAGAAAGACCCCCAGCTGGGATTTGAACCGGGGCAACCGGTCGCTGAGAGGCAGCAGCTCTACCAACAGTGTAGCCCTTAATAAAAGTATCCATTTTAAATTCTCCAATTTATAGATAATTCTACAATTTGCAGGTTTATGACAGCAGTAGCTAGCTGTAGAACTTCATAAGACAATTTCCCAAAACTTCTGCTGGAACTACAATAGAACAGTTAAATTAATGGCAACATAAAGGGTTTATAGAACGGCGTTTGTGTGAATCACTAGACCTTTTGACGCCAGAGTTGTTCCAAGATAGCAATACACTTTGATGTTCTGACCAACCATTAGCTTGTGCTGTCAGAATTAAACTTTACTAAAAAAAAGAAAAAGAAAACCTGCTTCAAATAGACTGAACAACTTCTATTCCCGTTATTCCAGCATACAAAATGTTTAACAAAAGAAACCTACTTCTGCTTTCTTCTGCTCAGCGATGAACTCGTCGAGCGGTACGTAGTTGTCCTCCAGATCGTTTAAGGCACACTGATAGGCATGCTTTTTGATTGCATCTTTGTACATATCAAACGTGTTCTCCAGATTCTCAGCATGGCGCTCCTTCAGCGCTTCAATCTGTCGACTTAAAAACAATACAATAGCAATGAACACCAAACACTGATCTTAGAATGAATCCAAGCTGAAGATAAATTTAGCTAAAATCTTGGGGGTGACGAACTTGTGACGTTCTTCACTCTTTAAGATCTGTGTCATCATGGCATCGCCCATCTCCTTACGGATTTCTATTTCCTGCACCAAGTTTCTCCTTCGCTCAGCGAGAAGTTTGGTTCGTAGAATATCAATCATATTCAGAAACTCCTAGGAAAAAAAGAATTAAAAAAATGCAATTAGATACAGGCTTGGGAGGAAATAAAAAAAGGGCACCCATTGGGTAAAAATATAAATTTGCATTAAATGGCTAAACTACAGTGTGAAAGCCGAGTGCTGAATGACTGAAACTTTGTTGAAGTTGGACAGAAACTGAATAAAAAAAAGAGAAAAACTGTATACTGTAATTTAAGAAATGCAACCTGAACTATTCTTTACAAAAAAGCATCACCTGAACACAGCGAGAAGGGACTCGGGAGAGACCAGTGACCAAGGACCTGATGGTCAATCTGCAGTCCTCCAATAATCTGGATTTAATGGCCCAGTTGTTATATAAACCTCATCAGCACAAAACACTTAAAACTTAAAGAACTCTTAAACTGAGGGACCTGGTTCTCTGGTCTGATGAAGACACTGATCACTGAACAGGGACATTCACCTGGCCAACACCTTCCCACTCATCATGTGGCCTCAGGACTGGGCTAAAAGTTCACTTTTACTGCAATGACCCAAAGCACATGGTCAGGGTAAAGAGAGCTTTACAAATTAAAATGTTTGACTTCTAAATGCAGTTGTGGTAGGCACAGTTCCGCTAAGCCACAAACAGCCAACAGAGGAACTAATATTTCATTAAGCAGATTAGAGTTCGTTAATTTTGGAAACTTACTAGAATTTCTGCTAAAATTAGATCAGAATAAGCTTTGTTGTCATTGCACAGTGAAGTACAGCAAAGCTGTATTTCATATGTCGTCCGAAAGATGGACGGAGTGCATGAGGCTGGGTGTATATATATATATATATATATATAGAAAAGGGGAAAGACAATGAGGAATAAAATTCTCTTCAGACCTAGTCAGGACACAATTAAAGACATAAAAAGACATTAAAAAAAAAATCTACCGGCAAGCACATTTATAGACACTACATATGCATTTAACAAGACTGAGATTTGACCATGAAACACTTCCAGATAGTTCCATAGTCCTGATACAATGTTATAAGTTGTCAGCCGGTACAGCGCTGATAAGATTTCACCAACTTCTAGTTCTCTAATAAAATTCACAAGCTTGTTCTTGTGTCAGAGTCTGTTAGGCATGCCATCGGCTTACTATATGTACACGTGACAAGACTTGACTGGTCAACGTAGCTTCCAATGGACTTTGCTTAAAATACCTGCCGCTGTTGGATCAATTAACTAAAGTGTGTAAAATGAAGATTAAATAGGATACAACTTAGAAGTTATACACTGTGTGGCAGCAGAGACACATCAGCCTCATCATCTCCATCCAGTAGACCCTCTTCAGAGCTCTCCAATGGCTCCCCAACTCGACCAAAAAAACAAGGAATGTGCGATTCCACAGGCTTGTCAGGAATCATCTGAACCACCTAAAAAAATAAAATAAAAATCCAGTATATTAAATCATCTTTTTTAGATTTTTTTTGTAGACTGATCTCCATACAGCATCATGCCAACCTGTTTGGCAATGGCGGAGAACTTCATAATGTGGAGCGTCTCATCATAGGTGGACGCACACTGGTTAATGTTGACGATCATCGACGCGTTCCCTCTGCCGCAGAAAAAGGCCTGGAAGAGCTTGGTGAGTTTGCTTTCTCTGAAAGGAATACAGCC
>JBBPBX010017904.1:22778-46258 GCA_038048925.1 Garcialebias charrua
GTTTTAATCATAAAATGAAAATGATTGAATATAATTCTATTATTCTATGATTCTAATAGATGTCAGTAAGACAATACTGAGCTGTACAATGTTTGAAGTACTATTTAGATGTTAAAAATAAAAATGACCTTGTTTGTGTAACAATAAATAACCCAAAACTGCTATAGATAGTGTGCTGCTTTAATTAATGTGGACTAAAATATAAATAAATAAACTGCAAATTACAGGCAAAATTCCAGTGTGATAACTTCAAGTACCGTTACGTGCTTGTTTATGCTGCATACATTGAGTAAAATCCTCAAAAGAGCATTATGTTTGCATGCATGTACAATATGCATGTTTGAGCAGGTTTGTTTGGTTCTGCACCTGTGCAGAAAAGTGCAAAATCATTAGGGGTAGCCGTGAACCCCTTTTGTCGAAGATTAATTGCCTTAATTGCGTTAGCCCTCTACAGTGGCTTCAGCAGAAAGGGAACTAGTGTCACCAGCTGGGTAATTCATCTTCACAGCAGCAGCCCTCTTTTTTTCCACAGGACACCAGCGGAGGGAGGGGAATGTCTTATCTACCCCAGACAACCCTGCAGGGACAAGGTTTAGATGACATCAGCTGGAACAAAGCAGCTGAGAACACAGAGCAGAGGAGGTTGTGTTGATGAGGGTATAAGTGGGCCATGCCAGTCACGGAGAGCAGGCTGCAAAATACAAAGTTTCAAAATGTCAGTAGCATGAAAAATGAAGTTGCAAACAGTGGACACATCTCTATCAGCTGTTCTTTCTCAAACTGCATTAAACATGGTCTTTAAATTTACAGTTCAAACAGATTTTCAGCATTTTTTGTGCACTGTTCAAAGGTCATATAACAAAAATAGATGTTACATGTTACAACATTATGCAATTTTCTTTTGCTAAAAATTATTTTTGCAGCACGGTGACGCAACTGGTAGAGCTGCTGCCTCTCAGCGAGAAGGTTCCCGGTTCAAATCTCAGTCCGGGGGGCCTTTCTGGGTGGAGTTTGCATGTTCTCGCCCTGCATGCGTGAGTTTCCTCCGGGTACTTCGGTTTCCTCCCACAGACCAAAAAATGCATGTTAGGCTTATTGGCAACTCTAAATTATCCCTAGGTGTGAGTGAGAGATTGAATGATTGTATGTCTCGTTTGTCTCTATGTGTCTCTGTGATGGACTTGCGACCTGTCCAGGGTGTACCCCACCCCTCACACTGTGATTGCTGGACATGGGCACTGGCAACCCCCGTGACCCAAAATGGAAGAAGCGGGTAAAAGATAATGGATGGCTGGATAAAAGTTAATTTCCTTCATTTTAATGTATAATTTTATTTTTTCTGGGTTATAAATCAAACCTTAAAAAAAAGGCGTTCAGACCTGGAAGAACAATGTGAACCCAGCTTGCAGTTGGATTCCAGGGAAGCAAAAATCAGTCTTTTGTGTGCTGAATAATCATAATAGCACTTCAAGAGCCAAACACTTCTGGTAAACTGATGCCATGACAAAATGCTAGTTGGCCTCCTGTTGTGCCTTTAAGTGCACAACACTGCATACAAAACAGGAAGGTATATGGAATAACAAATTAGGGTAATCATGAACATTATTCCAAAAGTCTAGATAGATAGATAGATAGATAGATAGATAGATAGATAGATAGATAGATAGATAGATAGATAGATAGATAGATAGATAGATGGATACCTGTAGATAGATGGATACCTGTAGATAGATGGATACCTGTAGATAGATGGATACCTGTAGATACAGTAGATGGATACCTGTAGATACAGTAGATGGATACCTGTAGATAGCTAGATTGATGGACTTGTGTAAGTTTTTTGATTAAATGTTAGATATTTAATACAATGCCAAATAACACTTTCTTAATGATAAAATACCGGGCTTTTGTTCCTAATTAATACAGTCACTCACAATCTGAAAGTGTTGTTATTCAATAAATGTACTGGCTTTTTTTAATCCCTAAATGAACTGTAAAATCCAGAAGGCAAAGCTATTAATTTTGACAGTACAGCGCCCACATGAACAAGTTACTTATCTATTTTTTTTATGATAATTAAGCAAATATTTTGATTATGTTCTCTTGAGATAAATAAATAAATAAATAAATGTCACATTTCTGTCATCTGTGTATGTTTCCCATACAAGACGAAATTCGTCTCTGCATTTAACCCAACCACCACCAGGTGGTGCAGTGAGCAGCCATAGAAAGCGCCCGGGGAGCTGGGGAAATAGGTGTGCACTCATAAGCCGTTTTCGCATTGGCCAGACCTCCCCGGCTCTCCCCGCTTCTAACCCGGGTTCGGCGTATTCGCATTTACCTTTTCCGCCCGGGATCCACCCTTGTTCTGGAACCATGTCCACCGTGGTTCTATCGGGCCGAGCCCCACGGACCCAGTTTCACGTCATGTACTGCTCACATTTGATTCGTTGTTTGCAGCAGGGGCGGGACTCATTCAAACAACCTCAGCGCGAGGGTTGAATTTCATTCAAATTTAACTACAGAAACCCCTAAAACAATTGTTAGCTGAATTAGTTTTTCTGAGTTAAATTTTTGTTAATAACTGATCACAAATCAGCTTATGTTACAACGTAAATAACAACGAAGCGCGCACCCATTTCCGCCTTTCAGCGCGACTTGAATGTCATTAAACAATAACTAAAACAATAACTAATATTGTCTAACTGTTGCGCGCAGCCAGGGTTTTAAAATATAACTAATAATCTCTAACTTCTACGTGCAGCTAAAATGTTAAGAGGAGTGATTCCTATATGGGTAAGGTGGACACCTGAAAATCCAGTCCGCTGTATAGCTCAAAGCGTTAGTGCACTGTCGTTTTGACCTGGCGAAGCGGGTTCGCTTCCCGCCTGGGACAAAGTTATTTTACTTTTTTTTTTTTTATCACATTTTCTTTTAAATAAAAATGAGTTTGTTTGGTTAACAAACTCCTTTTTATTTACTCCAATAAAAAAAAAAAGTAAAATTACTTTGTCCCAGGCGGGAAGCGAACCCGCTTCGCCAGGTCAAAAGGACAGTGCATTAATGCTTTGAGCTATACAGCAGACTGGATTTTCAGGTGTCCACCTTACTCATATAGGAATCACTCCTCTTAACATTTTAGCTGCACGTAGAAGTTAGAGATTATTAGTTATATTTTAAAACCCTGGCTGCGCGCAACAGTTAGACAATATTAGTTATTGTTTAATGACATTCAGGTCGCGCGGAAATGGGTGCGCGCTTCGTGTTATTTACGTTGTAACATAAGCTGATTTGTAATCAGTAATTAACAAATATTAAACTCAGAACCACTAATATATATACTCAGCAAACAAATACTTGTTAGCGGCGTGTCCTCTCTTAAAACACTGTAAGCGCGCACACAAGAACACTCCACCCACGTCAAGTGAACACTCCACCCACGTCAAGCGAACACCCCACCCACTTCAAGGCTTGCTCTCCGGACAGTGCGTAATGAACGAGGGCGGGCCAGGGCTGGCTCTGGGCCAACCAGAGACGAGCCGAACTGGGGAGGGCCGGTAAATGCGAAAACGGCTATAGTGGCCGGGGCCGGGGTTTGAACCTGTGTCCTTCGGGTCCCAAGTCGGCAGCCCTGCCTCTACACCATCTTGACCGTCCAGATACTGTAGTAGGTTAGCTTAAGGTAGTTTATTTTTATTTTTATTTTTTTACTAATTTTGTGCTAGAGTTCTAAAGGAAGATCAGAAGGAAATTCAATTATTCAACCTTTATTTAAACAGTCACATTGAGCCTCGAAGGCTCATTTACAAGTGAGACCTGTTTGGACAGACAATAAAAGTGGTGAAAAATGACATTGGGTTTGGACACAAAAAATTCCTAACACACATTTGACCTATTTTTGAAGGTCAAAAATGTGATAATAAAAAATTGCACCAGAGCACATAATGACGCCGATATTACGCAGAGTGGGGGCGGGGGGACGCAAGGGTGGTGAGCAGCCACAGACAACACACAGATGCACTGCAGAGTTCAGATAAAATCACTCAGTTCATATATTTCCATCTGGAGAGATCCGTACACAGTCAGGAGGGTGCTGAGGACGACCAGAGACGAATCCAGAGTCCTGAAATGATGACAGAATGTTTATTCAGCTGGGCTCATCTGAAAAGTCCATGGAAATTCCTCAGTAGAAGGGTTGGGAGGGGGTGAGCGTCAGTTTTACAAAACTTTCCAGGCGTGTTGAGATAAGATGGCCTGTCAAGGCCAGTCAGGGAGCTGAATTCAGATAACACGATTGTTTTGAGGACAGGCAGAACTTTAATGACATCTAGATAAGGTATGGTCCACTCTGACCATACCAATGGAACGTTCTTGCGAATAATCCCCAAGATCTGATCCATTCTGCAAAAAGTCTGGGTGCTCAAGACATGAACCAAGCCATCATATACGGCAGGCAGCCTGACCAGGTCCAGATTTGCTGCCGGCGACTTCCTTGTTTGTTGATAGACCAGGAACCAGCCGAATCCAAAAAGCAGGAACCAAGTATGTTGTGATATGCAGTTCTGTTATGCTGATGACACACAGCTCTACCTGTCATCAAAACCTAACTACACCCACCCACCCTCCATCCTCACCGACTGTCTCAATGAGCTAAATCACTGGTTTTCTAACATTTTCCTTCAACTAAACAGTATCAAAACAGAAATCATTCTTGTTGGTACCAAAAACGCTATTTCAAAATCAGAACATCTTCTCGTCCCCCTTAACAACTCTCTGCTATCCCCCTCCCTTCAGGTCAAGAGCCTCGGTGTCATCCTCAACACCACTCTCTCCTTCACTTCACACATCAACAATATTACTCGGTCTGCCTATTTCCACCTCCGTAATATTAACCGTATTATTATAATAATATAATGAAGAGGATGAGTCTGGTGAAGACCTGCTCTATATGAAAAGTGCCCTGAGATGTTAGATGATTTAACCCTTTAATGACATTGGCCTGAATTGATCATAAGGCTTTGTAAAGAGGGGAGATTTGTGCTGAGTTATGACCATTTTTAAAACGTGATTTATGCCCCTTTTCCACCGGTCGGCACGGGTCGGATCAGATCGGCTCAGATCGGCTCAGTTCGGGTCGGGTCACATCTAGTTCTGTTTCCACAGCTTTTTTGTACCCCTTCTGTGGGCGGGGTCCAGAATCCTACTTGTCTTACCACATGGTGGCAGTAGTGTTCCCTCAAGCTCTTTACTAGTAGCCACCACTAGAAAAAGAACACAATAAAGGCTTTGACAGAATGTTGTGAAAGAGATGTCATGCCATGGGCGTAGCCAGGGGGGGTTCGCCCGGTTCGAACGAACCGCCCACTTTGCCTATGAAGTCCCGCCTGCAACTCCCGCGAGACTGTGACGCGAGACTGTGAGGGGAAGACAACGTTCACTCTGTCCTGGCTTGGAAGGCAACACGGTGGATTCAAATGGTAAAATTACATTGTGGTTTTTGATTCAACTGTTCATTTGTGTATTTTAAGTAGTACTGTTGATGTTAGAGAGATTAGAAGTGGGTCACGTTTTTATAAGATATGGGGTAATGCTAAAACATGCTAGGCTATAGCTAAGCTAAGTAGCAACGATTTTCGCCACGTTTTTTTCCCTTGTTTTTGTCTATTTCCGCCATGTTGGGAACAGTAATTTATCTGAAATTGGTACCAGTACGGCCCCATTCTATTTCTTAAGCTAAGTTTACAGTGATAGGACACATAAGTTACTCACAGGAAGCCTGAAACGGAGCGTCCATGTTTTTCTAAACAAAAGCTACAGGCCTCAGGCCTAGTTTGGACAGGATACAAGAACAATAGCAGTGTTGAATATAATATATTTGGTGAAAAATAAATGTTTGGATACATTTTCAAAAGAACAAACATTCAGAAAAACTGTTTTTGTACGTAAGACAAGTAAAAAAAAAATTCAAATAGAAACCCAAACTGTCTTAGCAGATCTTACAAAATTGTTTAATATTATGTTAAACTGTTTTTCAGGTTTCTGTGCTGGATACCAACATGGGTAGGTGCAAGCAGAAGGACAGAGAGGAGAAAAGAGCAGCCGAAGGTTGTGCTTCATTGTACTTTGTTTCAAAGAAACAGAGAGTTCCAGGTAAAATAAATAAATAAAACAGATCTTCTTGTAAAATAGATTTAGTCAATAATAGGTCTTAGAATGATTTCAGGAACAAATGTTTTCTTATTTAGAATGTATTTCTGTAAATTCTTTTAGCTAAATATTAAATCTTTTGATATAATTATTTAAATGCTAAAAGTGTCTAAAAAATATTCTAAAATCTCTTATTCACGTGTCATATGTTCTTGAATTTAGAAGAAGACAGTGCAAATACCAGTGCTTCTAATGATGAAGATGGCTGCCTCCATGCTGACAGAAGTACCCGGTAACGATGATCAGCTGAAAACGCAGTCCATTTACACAGGTCAGTATAAATAGCTGGAAGCAGATCTATAGATCTATTAGATAGATATATTAAGTAGATCTATTTTTTACAGGTCCACAAGTGTTATATTGTAGAAACATTTGAGGTGATTGGCCATCGGATGCACCTGGAGGATTATCCGGCGTACATCAACGGATCCAGCAACTCGCAGTGATGCTCAACAAATATTGGTTACCATGACAACATTTAACTTCATCATCTCATTTCTTACAATATACCAGTATTTGTCTCACCTTGCTGGCATCACTGTGAAGTTGCAGTCATCTACGCTGGACATCATACATGGACATACAATGGTAATACTCTTTAGCATTTTCACTATAAAACAGGGATAAAACATCAAAATAAAACTAGTTCTTTGCTTTGTCTAATATTTTTTTTGTTTGTTCTTTGTTTTTTTTGTTTTTTTGTCACAGGTGTGAGATCCAATGTGTGTATACATCTCTGAGGGAAGTTGTCAGGGAGTCATTCCAACTGATCTATGACCAAGCTGCGTGTATCTGACAAAGTGGGTGTGACACCATGCAAGCCCCGCATCACAAAGCGTCAGCAGCACCGGAGCAACATTCTATCTGAAGATGTGTTCAGTCACTACAGGCTGAAACTTTTACAACTTTTTTGTTTTCCCCCAGACTGCCGGTATTAGCATTTTTGTTTTCATACATATTTTTTTTTTATCAATAACATCTAGTGCTGAAGAAATACAGCAGTAATAATCTTCTGAGGATAAATGACAAAAGTAATGCTGAATCTGCTGGCAAAACATTTTTGTAATTAACATCACAATTTTAAGCAATTAAAATAACAGTAATCAGAACTACAGTCTAGACATTGTCAATGCAGTGAACGACTGTTATATCTGGAAATGGGTGTTTTTAAAGCAATATCAACTTTCTTTTTCATGTATAATATCATTTTAATGTTAAAAAGCATAAAAAACTGTCGTATGAAGCCAGGATTTTTTCAGCCTTTGCAGTCCGCCCTCTGGTGGAGAAACATTATATAGGCAGACACACTTGACTCACCTTTCAGCCATCACTCCTGTGTTCCAGTGGCATTTTCTGTTAGCCAGTCCAAATTGATAAATTTGATGAACATATTTTCTTTTCATTTTAAAACTAATTTGACTACCGGTACATAAGTGTGAGCTTTCTTGGAAAATACATGTTAATTGGTTGACCCAAAACTTTTGAACAATTGTGTACACAGAGGCCATAGAGCATACAAATAAAAATCTAATAAATTATTTTAAAAAATTACATAAGTTAAAAATTACATATAAAACTTGAAACTTAAATATGTTTCTTACAAAGTTTCTTTTTTGTACTCAGCCCTGTATGTGTACGTGTGGATTGTATTGTTGTATTTTTCAATTAATTAATTTCATTCATAAAAAACGATGTCTAACCACAAAGCAAAGTAAAAAGAGGATTTATTTTTGCAATTGAAGTAATATTATTTGTTGTGGGGTTAGTTTTGCATTTGTTAGAGTGGTACTGTGCCTTTAAGAGGATGACGTCATTCGTTCTTCTTCGGTGGTATATTTTTTTCTCCGTGTATGTTCGGGCGGGACTCGGAGTACCGAAGTGTTCGTGTCTCTGGGATAAGTTCTGAATAGAAGACTGGACACACGCTATTCCCTTCTCAATGTGTGTTGCTCTTTCTCCACTCACAAAAACCACCTATTTGGTAAGATTACCTCACACTGCAGTGTTTTAACTAGCTAGCTAATTAGCTTGTTTACACGTTTGAAGTAACGTGTACCACCGCCAATGAACCAATAAGAGGTCCACTTTTTCTTCAAACGAACCGCCCCTCATAAAATCCTGGCTACGCCACTGCATGCTATAATGAGTACCTCATGAGCTGTAATCTTTAAACCCAATTCATCATCCTACCTTGTTGCCTTCTTTAAACCCATGTATTTTCCAATTTAGTATTTTTACAATAAAGATGTATTAAAAACATATTTTATTATTTAGTTATGCACAAGGTGCTTGATAAAGTTGGCAAAACCATATTTGTCTGAGCTGCTTCAACCTTCCTGCCCTCCCCGTTCTCAGATCAGCTGAGCAGTTGCTGCTGACAGTCCTCAAAACTTTTTAAATCTTATTTAAAAACACACATTTATTCCTTGGCTTTTAACACGTGATCTTATCTTTTATGGCATGTTAACACACCTGCAGTAAGACTGGTATATGTATTTATTTTTGTATGCTTTTTATAGTTTTTAATTAACTTGTCTTTTATGTTATTGTACAGCACTTTGGTTGACCCTGTGGTTTTTAAAATGTGCTTTATAAATAAAGTTGATTTAAAACATCACACTGTGATCTTTGAAACTGCCAGTGTCTCCCTGGCAAAGCATGCTGCTGGGCGCCAGGGACGTGCAGAGCCCACTAAAGGGGCAGGTGCTCAGAAAAAAAGGGGCACATCTAACCACATTTTAGGACAGAATATTAACAAAGTCACATAGCTTTCAGAGTTTAATAAACAACGATAAATTACAAAATTGAAAAACAAGGGCACAGTGCAACTTTTTAGTGTACTGTAATGATTGTAATCTATAAAATTGTGAAAATGGGACCTCTACTATGGAGTTCAATTTGTTTCACAATTATTCTATTTAAAAAACTAACCTCATAAAATAAAATTGTGATCAAGACATTTTGAATTGTAATTTTTTTTAACAAATAAAAGTTTTGTTTAAAAAAAACTTTTTTAAATTAAAATCACAAATTTTTGTGTCATGAAGTGAAATAATTATTTGCGCATGTCAGAAATCTTTGCTTGCTATTCTAAGTTTTTGTTTGTCATTCAAAGTTTTGCTTGCGATTCTTACATGACGTCGTGGGCAGAGCCTAAAATAGCAACAAAAAAAAAGATTTCTGATGTGTACAAATAAACATTTCTGTTTTGCAAATACACTTTTTAAGTTCATGAGAGAAAAATTAGTTATTTAATTTAAAAAAAAAAAGTTTTAAGTTTTTATTTTAAAAAAAAATAAGAAATTGTTACAATTCCAAAAGTTTTGATAACAATTTTATTTTACTTACTTAACTGAGGTTAGTTTTTTTTTTTCATTGAATAATTGTGAAACAAATTTAACTCCATACTCTGCGAACCAGACCCTAAACTTACTTAAAGTCTGGATAGAGTTTTTTGCCCTTCATTTGTACGCTTTTATTGGACAGGAGAAATTGATTGGTTATTACATACATTATACATATTATGGTAGTTCAGGGTGAGTTATTTTTATTCTAAATGAATATTCTTGTTGGACTTTTATTTAAGTGCTATTCTCCTTCAAGACAGTGCTATTCTCCTTTTTGGACGGGAGAGGAGGGTCCGTCGGATAGTCGAACCTCGGATTCAGGAGGAGCAGTGTGGTTTTCGTCCTGGTCGTGGAACACTGGACCAGCTCTACACCCTCAGCAGGGTCCTGGAGGGTGCGTGGGAGTTTGCCCAACCAGTTTACATGTGTTTTGTGGACTTGGAGAAGGCATTCGACCGCGTCCCTCGGGGGGTTCTGTGGGGGGTACTCCGGGAGTATGGGGTACCAGGCCCTTTGATAAGGGCTGTTAGGTCCCTGTACGACCGGTGTCAGAGCTTGGTCCGCATTGCCGGCAGTAAGTCAGGCTCGTTTCCGGTGAGAGTTGGACTCCGCCAAGGTTGCCCTTTGTCACCGATTCTGTTCATAACTTTTATGGACAGAATTTCTAGGCGCAGCCAAGGTGTTGAGAGGATCCGTTTTGGTGACCTTAGAATCGCTTCTCTGTTTTTTGCAGATGATGTGGTCCTACTGGCTTCATCAGTTCGTGATTTACAACTTTCACTGGAGCGGTTTGCAGCCGAGTGTGATGCGGCCGGGATGAGGATCAGTTCCTCCAAATCCGAGGCCATGGTCTTGAGCCGGAAAAGGGTAGCATGCCCTCTCCGGGTCGGGGAGGAGGTCCTGCCCCAAGTGGAGGAGTTTAAGTATCTCGGGATCTTGTTCACGAATGAGGGAAAACTGGAGCGTGAGATCGATAGGCGGATAGGTGCAGCGTCCGCAGTGAAGCGGGCGCTGTACCGGTCTGTCGTGGTGAAGAGAGAGCTGAGTCAAAAGGCAAAGCTCTCAATTTACCGATCGATCTACGTTCCCACCCTCATCTATGGTCATGAGCTTTGGGTTATGACCGAAAGAACAAGATCTCGGATACAAGCGGCTGAAATGAGTTTTCTCCGCAGGGTGGCTGGACTCTCCCTTAGAGATAGGGTGAGAAGCTCAGTCATCCGGGAGGGACTCGGAGTAGAGCCGCTGCTTCTCCACATCGAGAGGAGCCAGTTGAGGTGGCTCGGGCATCTGGTTAGGATGCCTCCTGGACGCCTCCCTGGTGAGGTGTTCCGGGCACGTCCCACCGGGAGGAGACCCAGAGGAAGACCCAGGACGCGCTGGAGGGACTATGTTTCTCGGCTGGCCTGGGAACGCCTTGGGATTCCCCCGGAGGAACTGCTCCAAGTGGCTGGGGAGAGGGAAGTCTGGGCCTCCCTACTTAGGCTGCTACCCCCGCGACCCGACCCCGGATAAGCGGAAGAAGATGGATGGATGGATGGATGGATCTCCTTCAAGATACATTTACCTAACGCTAGAATAAATGCAATGTACATTATGCAGCAAAGGAAGTCAGAAGATCGGACATATATCCATTATGGAGAGATTATGGGTTTTGGACGGGCAATGTGCTCCCTATTGCATAAGCCAGGGATGTCAAAGTCAAATACATGGAGGGCCAAAAAAACAAATTTGCTACAAGCCAAGGGACGGACTGGTTCAATGTTTATTATAAGGGGGTGATATAAGATTTTTTTTTCTTCTTTCTGCACTCTTTTCATTCAATGTTTTCTTTTTGATTAATTTGTTTTATTTTATCTCTTTTAAATGAATGAATTCTTCTTCTTCTTTCTGCTTTTCCCTTTTGAGGGGTCGCCACAGTGAGTCATCCTCCTCCACCTCACTCTGTCCTCTGCATCCTCTGTCCTCACTCCAACTACCTTCATGTCCTCTCTAACTGCATCCATATATCTCCTCTTTGGTCTCCCTCTTTGTCTTTTTCCTGGCAGCTGCATTTCTAACATCCTTCTACCAATATACCCACTGTCCCTCCTCTGGACATGTCCAATCCATCTCAGTGTGTCCTCCCTAACTTTATCTCCCAGTTGTTCAACATGTGCTGTACCTCTGATTATCTCATTCCTGATCTTCTCCATCCTTGTCACTCCTAACCCCAAAATTACACCACACGCGGCTCCGCCCTGCTCCGGTCCGCAGGTCGCAGCTGAGCGAGTCCAAAGCCCACTGCCTCCGCTCCGCTCAGGTCCGCCTGGATGCGCCGCTCCGAGACACGTGCGAGATCGCGCGATAAATCAAGTGAAGTCAGAACAAAACAATTCATTCGGTGGAAGAAGGAGAACAACTGTAGAGAGACTGCTGCCTTGATCTTCTCTCGTAAATAAGCTACATGGTTTGAGCAACAGGAAGTGATGTTTACATTTCAGAATAAAATACGTTTTTATTTATTTATTTCTTGTATTGCGTTTGTAGGCGTAGTCATAGTCATAAATATAATAGTTTAGTCATAGAATAGTCATAAATGATAGTTTGACAGCATTTTTGTACAAATAAATCCGTATAGAGCTAGGATTAGTCCGCCCGTGGTGATTTTATTTTGTAAATACGGAAGTTGTGCTCGTTCCTTTTCCTGTTGGTGCGACGTAATCTTCAAAAGTTGACTGCGGCACAGCTCCGGCGTCCGGCAGAAATAGAAAAATTTCTAATTTTGACGGACTGCCGTCCGCTCTCCGCTGCTCACCGCCGCCGTGCGGAGCCAGTGTAAATTCTGTCATTGATTATAATGGGTGCGTATTTGCTGCGGAGGTCGGACCGGAGCGGGGCGGAACCGCAACGCGTGTGGTGTAATTTTGGGGTTAGGAGAACCTCAGCATCTTCATTTCTGCCACTTCCAGTTCTTTCTCCTGTCTTTTTGTCAATGAAACTTCTCCAGGCCATACAATATAGCTGTCTTGTAAACTTTTCCTTTGACCTTTGCTGACACCTTTTTGTCACAAATCACTCCTGAAACTTTTTTCCATCCACTCCATCCTGCCTGGACTCTCTTCTTCACCTCTTTACCACATTTCCCATTTTCCTGGACAGTGGAACCCAAGTACTTGAAGTCCTGCATCTTTGTGACCTCTGCTCCTTGTAGCCTCACTGTTCCACTGGCCTCCCTCTCATTCACACACATGTACTCTGTCTTAGTACTTCTTTTAAATTAATGAATAAATGGATTAAATAAAATATTAAATAGCTTTACATAGGGCTGGACGATATGGCCAAAATTTTTATCACAATATAGTTCTTAATTTCGGTCGATATCGATATAATTCGATATCGATATAAACAATATAAAAGCCTAAAAAAAACCTATAAACTATACAAATAAATTAATGTTCTCCTTGTATTTGTATTTAGCCTCCAAAAAGATGGAAATCACCATCAAATAAACATAAACTTCTCAACCCAATAATTCTCAGTCGGGTCATCTGGACACTTTCTTTTTTATAGAAACGTTTCACCCTCCATCCTCCATCCAATTTCTATAAAAAGAAACTGTCCAGATGACCCGACTGAGAATTATTGGATTTGGTACGTGGATTATTGAGCATGAACTTTCTTGCCATAAAATTCTCAACTGTGTCAATATTAATAGTTTTAACTTTAAACATCTTTAAAATTTACAGCATTGAAATTCATAGTTAATTAAATAAAACTTTTGGGTGTTGTTATTTATAAGAAGCTGACATAAAAATCTCATGGAAATTACTTAAAGAATAAAAATAACAAAATCAATTGCATTACTGTATAAAGTAAAATAGTTTTTGAATGACAAAGTTTTGAATATATTGTATAATGTAATGATTGTTCCATATTTAATCTGTTGTATTGAAGTTTGGGGAAAAGCATGTAAAACTATTACAAACCCTGTTTTTATTTTATAAAAAAGAGCTATAAGAATTATTAGTAGGAAGTGCTATGGTCACCCAACAAATATTTCATCAGTTTAAATTATTAAAATTTTATGATTTGGTTGAACATAGTATTTTACAAGTCATGTATAAAACTGAAAAAAAAAATTACCCCCCAAATATTCAATTAAAATTTGTTTAAAGTTATTAAACCCTGAAGGGAATGTAAATGTTTGTAAAACCTCCATTTAGGACTAGTTTGAAGGAGCTGAGTTGTAAATCAGGAAACAGGATTGTGTTGACTTGATATCACCATAAACATTTCTAAAACTATTTATATGTTTTAAAAGATGATTAAATCAAAGTTGTTGGGAAGGTGTGGTGCAGGTGAAGTGAAGGTTGTTTGTTTGTAGTTATTTTGTATTTTTTAAACAAGGGGCAGATATTAAAACACTATTTTCGTCTTTCTGCACATTTTCATTCAGTGTTTTTTCTTCTGATGAATTTGTTTTATTTTGAATTTAAAAAACATGCAGCGCTGCTGGGGCTGTTTGTTTACGTCGTAGTTTCAGGGAAACGTTGGCTCAAACTTTATTGTTCTTCATCTTCTGACTCTCATCATATTCTATCGAGTGGAAACTCTTCAGATTAAACAAGTTAGATGTTCCCACCGCTAGTTAGAACGACTCCGTCACGTTTTGCAAAATAAAGAAACCGAGTAGGACTCGCTGCAGATGAGACCTGCAGTTTAACAAAACCGAACTACGTCCACACCGACGAATTAGTCTTTCCTCTCATCAGTGATGTCGTCTCTTTCTCTTCGCTTGTGAAACTTTGTTCAGTCACATTCTGACGGTCATGAGCACTCGTTTGACTCGTTTTGAAGCGAAAACTTAACGCGCTTTGGAGACTAGCTTAGCTTTTAGCCTGCTACCGCTAACGCCTGCTGCTGGACTGAGCGCTGCGTAACAACGACGTCACCACGCACGTTTTGTGTCACAGCTTTTTCTGTCCGGGCGGGTTGTTGAAGCAGCCGCTCCAACCCGAACAGAAACAGAAAAACGTCAGTGAAACGTTGTAAAATCCTATCGAAATATCGAAAATATGCTTAAACTTCATATCATCGTTATTGAATAAAAGTATATCGCGATATTTATCGTTATTGAATTATCGTCCAGCACTAGCTTTACATCTGCTAAGTTTTTGGCATAAATCAACACAGACATGTTCCCGATTTTAGTACTGTATTTTACATTGTTTTATAATGTAGCTGTTTATGTTTTTTTTAACACAGTTTTCTTGTGATTTTTAATTAATATGCTTTTTTATGATTGTTGGCTGCAAGTATAAAGCTGCAAAATCCTTCATTTTCTACAGCTGATAGCTGTTGGTCATTAATTATGATGAAGTTTAACAACTTATCGGTGAACATTTGAGCTCCGTGGCTTCAGCAGTGTGTTTTTATTTTTCAATCCGGGGCGGGCGTTCTGATTTTGGTCAGCCGCTCTCAGCCTGTCCCTCCTACGAGACGGTCAGACAGCGGGTCGGACTGGACGCAGCTGGCCGCGGTCGGTCTCCCTGTTTCAGTTCAGCGAGAGTGGCGTCCCGCTGAAGCCCCGGAGCACAAATGTCCAATATAAAACTAACTTGACCGCAGTTTAATGTGGTGCTATGGCTCTGCAGACATTGCACGTTGCCGTCTTGCTGTGTTTAGTGTAAAATACTTCCACACAGCGGACATGTTACGATGAAAAGTTGGCTAGCTGTTAACTAAAGTGCTACTCACTCAATCCACACACTGTAGCTGGCTGTAAAATGGACGGGATTTCCTGAATGTGAGGCAGGTCTTGATGTCTATGCGCAGCATTATTACTCTGGGTTCATGAGACACGACTCCGGATCAGATTGGCCCCATCCCTACTACTACTGTTGCATTGTGGGGAATGTAGTGTTGGTACGTGACCGGAGGGCTTATTATGTTGTTTTTCTGGCAAAATACAAAAAATAATAATAATAAAATAAAATAAATAATTTTAGTACATGTTATTATGTGTCAGAGGAGGGCTTAGAATAGGAAATAAAAAAAAATAAAAAAAATAAAAAAAATTTTTTACCAAAAGGGCACTTGGGGGCAAGGAGAAAAAGGGGCAGGTGCTCAAGCCCCCATAGCCCCCCCCCTCTGCACGTCCCTGCTGGGCGCAGATGATGGATGGATGGATGGATGGATGGATGGTCTGTGAACACCTTGAGGAGCTGAAGGCGGTGGATGTTGATGCTTGTGTCTCCCTGGCAAACCATGCTGCTGGGCACAGATGGTGGATGGATGGATGGATGGATGGTCTGTGAACACCTTGAGGAGCTGAAGGCGGTGGATGTTGATGCGTGTGTCTCCCTGGTAAAGTTGCTGCTGGGCGCAGATGATGGATGGATGATGGATGGGTAGATGAATGGTCTGTGAACTTTAACTTTAAACTGTCGAAAGGACTTTGGCCACTTTTAATTTTTGACTTTTTTTGTATGACTTCATCCTAGAACAAAAATAATTTATAACGTAATAACAGTTGAGTAGATTCTAATAATCGTTATCTTATGATTCTTTAAAGGTCAAATGCAAATGGAAAGTTCTCTTAACTTCCAGTATGGATTTAAACAATATACACACTTTACATTGTAAAATAAGTTTAGGAAATTGAATGTTCCAGGACACCTTTTAAGAAAATATAACGTTTAATTGGAGAAGTTTGAAGTGACAAACAGAAGTAACGAATTTCCATCTGGTGTCTCACGGCTTCCTCCAGAAGACGACACAGAGGTTGTTCAATTCTGGTGATTTTCTTCTGTTGACTGTAAAAGAAAAATGTGGTTAATTTAGTCCAGAAACTGTTATTTATTTATTTTTTCAATGTTTTATAGACATAAATGTGTCAAGCTAGCTTAGATTTTTTTCGCCCTAGTACTTTGTATCACAAATCATGAAATACCTAAAAAAACACGCCACTGATATTACCCAAATTAACACAGTGTAATCACAAGATGTCCATGTACTAACTGTAACCCGTTGGAGTTATTTGAATTAATATTCAATGTTTTATAGACATAAATGTGTCAAGCTAGCTCCGATTTTTTTCGCCCTAGTACTTTGTAACACAAATCATGAAATACCTAAAAAACTACATTACTGATATTATCCAAATTAACACAGTGTAATCACAAGATGTCCATGTACTGACTGTAACCCGTTGGAGTTATTTGAATTAATATTCAATGTTTTATAGACATAAATGTGTCAAGCTAGCTTTGATTTTTTTCGCCCTAGTACTTTATAACACAAATCATGAAATACCTAAAAAACCACATTACAACAAACCCTCAAGTTACGTCAGGGTTCCGGACCTAAGGTTGTGACTTAGGTCGATGTTGTCGTACCTCGCGGACCAAAAACACGTGCCGATCGTAGGTCCGCGTTTCTGACATAGGTTGCGGCTCTACCACTAATGGATCGCCGTACACATATTTAACGGCATGAGACTGAACAAGCGGACACATACTAGGCCATAAACATGCACAGAACTTTACATGTACAGTAAATGAATACAATAAATAAAAAATATACAGTACTGTACACTGTAATTTCTTACTTTGAGCTGGTCAAAACCTGTCGTCGTCTTTTAGCATTAGCTCTTGCACCCGTCCGAGCTCCCCCAGCTTCCTTACGCTCCACACGCACACACGTGGTCAAAACTGTTTAAAAGAAGGACTGTTAGCTTCTTAACTTCATACATTTGGAGCCAGAAAAAAAAAAACTTACTGAAAGCCGTTTCTCCGCGATGTTCCTCCATCCAAAACAAGCTGCTCGGCGTTAGCTACTGTTAGGCCCCGCCATTAGCAGCACTGGTTAGCATGTCAGTTCATTCAAAAAGGCTGTCGGCTTTGTATCTCCGCGTTAGCTCGGTGTCCCCCGACATCTTAGGCTGCCAGGCGGACATTTGCGGCGAGCTCCCGGCCGCAGATGGCCCCTCCGCGGCATGTCGGCTCGGTGTCTTCGCCTGTGTTAGCTGCTCTGTTAGCTGCTGTCGTTAGCATGTCGGGCGGCGTTGTGGGAGCGATCGCGGGGCGATCTGCGGCTGCTCCTCCGGGCCTGAGACGTCCACAGAGTTGACCGAGTGTTTCCAGCTAATTTATCCGTATGAGGCAACCCTGATCGGACACACGGTCCTCTAGAGCCAGCTGACAGGAGCCTCTATGGTGGAGCTCCATTGACCGCACTTGGGAATTGTAAAATGGCGACCGGAAACGACCGGAAGTTGCGTAAATACGATAAAATTGTAATAAAAACATAATATTAATAATTACACTTTATTTATAAAGCCATTTAAAACAACCACAGCTGCAACAAAGTGCTGTACACATGAAATTAATAACATTTAAACAAAATTTATTTATTTATTTTTTCATATTTTTATTAAATACAATACAATCGTAAGTCTGAATTGCCGTTGGTCGCGGGTGATGTAGGTCGAGTGTTTGCTATACTGATATTATCCAAATTAACACAGTGTAATCACAAGATGTCCATGTACTGACTATAACCCATTGGAGTTGTTTGAATTAATATTCCATGTTTTATAGACATAAATGTGTCAAGCTAGCTTCAATTTTTTTCGCCCTAGTACTTTGTAACACAAATCATGAAATACCTAAAAAATCATGCCACTGATATTACCCAAATTAACACAGTGTAATCACAAGATGTCCATGTACTGACTTTAACCCGTTGGAGTTATTTGAATTAATATTCAATGTTTTATAGACATAAATGTGTCAAGCTAGCTCCGATTTTTTTCGCCCTAGTACTTTGTAACACAAATCATGAAATACCTAAAAAACCACACCACTGATATTGTCCAAAATAACAGTGTAATCACATGATACTCATTTACTGACTATAACCTGTTGGAGTTATTTGAATTTATATTCGATTTTTACAATTTATTTTCGTAGTGCACGCACAGGTTTGGAAGAAGTCAAAGCAAACCTACTTTAAATGCAGCAGATTTGATCACTACGTGACATTATTAAAGGACGGTTAATCAGGAACCCTCGTGGTATAAAGTCAGCTATGAAATATATTTTTATATCTGTTCATTGAGCTACATTTTAAAGACATAAAGCCGCCCGCGCGCGTTGCTCGTGGCGATCCTACTTTTTAAAATCCTGCAGTTTTGAGCAGTACGTGATTTTATTAAGGACACGTTCAGCTGAAGACCCATCTTTGCTATAATTTTAAAAACAAATAATTATTTTTACCGTGTTTATCATGTAAAGTCCTGCCGTGTTCACTTCCCTCGCTTCCGTGAAAACAGCTCGAGTCCACACAGACTCCTCCTTCCGGCGCGGGTGAGCACGCGTTGTCACCCCTCTGAAACCACACCAAAAATCTGGTGCGGCGCAGCTCGGAATATCCGGAGGGGAAGGCGTAAAGTGGGTGTCTGCGACGCACATATGACATAATATCCGACCCATGCCGACAGGTGGAAAAGGGGCATTAGTGTCAGGAGCAGAGCCAGGAGTGATGAGGGGATTGTTCCTGTCAGTATGAAGGAACAGGTGAGCTGTTGTGACTGTGTGAACAAGCAAGCAGTTCAAATATAAACACTTTCTAAACGACAGCAGTGACTCTTTACATTTTTATCATTAAAAGTGGCCTCGGCTTACCACACAGTTATGGAAGAGCAGAGGATGGACTCGATGATGGCCGTGTAGAATTGTACCATCAGCTTGGCCGACAGCTTGGCTTTCCTCAGCTGTCCCAGGAAGTATATCCTCTGCTGAGCCTTCTTGATGAGGGAGCTGATGTTCAGCTCCCACTTGAGGTCATGGGTGATGGTGCTGCCAAGAAACTGATAACAGTCCACAGTGATGATGGGGCTATCGATAAGGGCAAGTGGGGGCAGAGGGGGTGTGACTTTCCTGAAATCCACGATCATCTCCACTGTCTTCTGGGTATTAAGCTCCAGGTTGTTGTCGCTGCACCAGGTCACTAACCGGTCCATCTCCCACCTGTAGGCAGACTCATCACCATCCGAGATGAGCCCGATGAGGGTGGTGTCGTCTGCAAACTTAATATGCAGTGCTGGGCAGCGCTAATCCAAAAATTAGTTCCGCTATTTCAAAAGCACTAATTTATTTATTTAGGTCCGCTATTTCAAAAGCACTAATGTCTTGTGAAAATTAGGGGAAGCTAAATTCTAAACCGCTAAAGTTATGCAATATTTGCACAACACTGCCAACTAGCGGTGCATGAAGTGTTATACACCTTTATCCTACCTCTTAACACCGATTTGCTCGGGATGTCATCTCCTACAATACACCTATCGCTCCAGAAGACGACACAGGTTGTTGAATTCTGGTGATTTTCTTCTGTTGACTGTAAAAGAAAAATGTGGTTAATTTAGTCCAGAAACTGTTTTTTATTTTTTTATTTTTTTACTAACAGAATGTAATCACAGGATGTTCATGTACTGACTATAGTATGACCTGTTGGAGTTGTTTGAATTAATATTCAATGTTTTATAGACATAAATGTGTCAAGCTAGCTTCTATTTTTTTTCCTCCCTAGTATTTTGTAACACATATCATGAATACTCAAATACCACACGGCAGATATTATCCAAACTAACAGTGTAATCACAAGATGTTCATGTACTGACTGTAACCTGTTGGAGTTATTTGAAGTAATATTCAATTTTTATAATTTATTTTCGTAGTGCAGGCACAGGTTGGAAGAAGTCAAAGCGAACCTACTTTAAATGCAGCAGATTTGACCACTACGTGACATTTTTAAAGAGCGGTTCAGCTCAGGAACCCTCGTGCTATAAAGTCAGCTATGAAATATATTTTTATATCTGTTCATTGAGCTACATAAAGCCGCCTGCGCGTGTTGCTCGTGGCGATCCTACTTTTTAAAATCCTGCAGTTTTGAGCAGTACGTGATTTTATTAAGGACACGTTCAGCTGAAGACCCATCTTTGCTATAATTTTAAAAACAAATAATTGTTTTTACCGTGTTTATCATGTAAAGTCCTTCTGTATTCACTCCCTCACTTCCGTGATAATCTAACAAGCAATAAGGCTGCAGAGAAACACACTGGCTGGCTGCTAACTGGAGTGACTGCTAACTTGACCAATCATGTCTTGTCACATGACAGGTAATAGCCAATAGGGCTCCTTAGGGCGGGCCCCGCTCTTAAATCAACCAACCGGACAACTGCTCAGGGACTACATCCGGTGCTGACAGGATGTAGGTCTGTTAGCAGTCGTCTGGTTGATTTAAGTCAGAGTCAGAGAGTCTTTATTGTCATTTGCACTGCATGTGGTACATGTGATGAAAACGAGATTATGTACACGGGGTCCCAATTACATCCAACAACAAATGCAAGAGAAAAACAGTAATAACATCTAGAATTAACTAAGAGAAACATCAACTAGTAATACACTAAGCCCTAATGTAGTGGAAAAACATCATTATAAACAGCAGCACGAACATGAGTCTGTATGAGCAGATGGTCACAGATGAACACAGCAACAAGAAAACAGATCAGCATCAGCATGATGTGATATTTTGCAGTGTTTATTCTCATTATTTATTTATTCATGAGTCTAACAGCCTCAGGGTAGAAGCTGTTCCTCAGTCTAGTGGTTCTACATTTGATGCTCCTCAACCTCCGTCCTGAGGGGAGTGGGGCAAAGAGTGAGTGTGCTGGGTGAGTGAGGTCTTTCATGATGCAGGTGGCTCTTTTCCTGCATCTGGAGGTGTAAATGTCTGTGATGGTGGGGAGACTGACTCCAACAGACTTCTGTGCAGCCTTCACCACTCTCTGTAGAGCTTTCCTCTCTGCAACTGTGCAGCCTCCATGCCACACGTTGATGCTGGAGCACAGGATGCTCTCCACTGCACACCTGTAGAAGGAGGTGAGAACTGGGCTGCTCAGACCAGCTCGTCTCAGCCGTCTGAGGAAGTAGAGTCTCTGATGACCTTTCTTGATCAGGCTGGTGGTGTTGTTGCTCCAGCTGAGGTTATCATTCAAGTGTACACCCAAGTATTTGTGGCTGGAGACCACTTTAAGAGCTCGTAAATAAGTTTTTTCGTTTTTACTGATAGAAAATTAGTTATTAACGGTACTGCATTTTAAATAAAAATAGCGCAAATCCGCTTATGAATTATAAAAGTTAGTCAAACCACTATAACTTTGAATAATTGTTTAGGTCCTTTGTAAGCGGATTAGCGCATTAGCGCTCCCTAGCGGTGTAGCGCCCAGCTTTGTAATACGTTTTACAGAGTCATGACTGGAGGTGCAGGAGTTGGTGTACAGGGAGAAGAGCAGAGGGGAAAGTACACAGCCTTGTGGGGATCCTGTGCTTAAAGTCAGAGTGTCTGAGACAACTTTCCCCAGCCGCACGTACTGGCTCCGATCTGTTAGGATGTCTGGGATCCACCTGCAGGTGAAGTCAGGTACATGGAGCAGAGAAAGCTTGTCACATAACAGAGCGGGAAGGATGGTGTTGAATGCAGAGCTGAAGTCCACAAACAGGATCCTAGCATATAGGTCCCTGGGGAGTCCAGATGCCGTAGGATGAAGTGGAGGGCCATGTTTATGGCATCATCTAGAGACCTGTTGACTCTGTAGGCAAACTGCAGAGGGTCCAGAAGGGGGTTGCTGATGGACTTGAGGTGGGATAAAACCAGGCGTTCAAAAGTTTTCATGACTACAGATGTGAGAGCCACAGGCCTGTAGTCATTTAGTTCTGTGGCACGTGGCTTCTTAGGAACAGGGACGATGATGGTCACAGGCTACTTCTTGTTCTGCCATTAAAGCTGGGGTATGTAAGATTGTAATGTAGTCTGTAACTTTCAAACAATATATTTTTAACATATTTCTTCACTCAGTCACTATCTACTGACAAACTGATGTTAGACAAAGTAATCTCTGAAAAAAACTATAGTCCCCTTGCTTCTCTATCAGCATTTATAAAAACACTGAAAACACAGAGTGACCAGGACACTGACAGCCAATAAAAACAGAGTTGTTTGTCACGCCCCAACCCACGCCCCCACCTGTCCCAGCCGCAGCTCGTTCTCATTCAAAGGATTGCAAAGCGATGCAGGACTGTTTTTTATGTGACACAAAATGTATTAAATATCCCTTCTTTATCCCAGAGCTGGACTTTTATTTAGTTTTTTTGCCAAAAGCCAAGTGATCGCTTCATCCTGCACTGACAGGAATGAGGAAATGGATTTGTCACGACTCACGAGCGAATTAAAACATGTCCAACGTTGCTTCGTGAACCTCTGATGATTTCTGCTGGATTTTGTGTTGTTAGATGAGTGATTCATGGTTTTATTAAATTTTTTAAACAGTTATATTATCATATAAACACAGAACTTCGGAGCGCAGAGACAGGAGGAGGTGGAGCATTCCACACATTCCAGACCAGCGCTGAGACATGAGGAAGTCACGAGCGAATTAAATCATGTCCAAACGTTGCTTCGTGAACCTCTGATGATTTCTGCTGGATTTTGTGTTGTAGGACTAGCGCTCCATGGTTTTATTTTATTTTATTAGAAGGTTTTATTACCATAAACACAGAATATCGCAGCGGCTCTGAGCAGACAGAAGCAGGGGGCGGAGCAGATCCCAAGTTCACCAGAAGCACGGACTGTGCCATATATGGCTCTGAGGGGAGGGAGCAGAATGCTTTTCTGCGCTGAAAATATTTCTAAGTCCCAGAGTGTTCAAGAGTGTTCAAATATCGCAGACCCTAGCTTTAAGTCTAAAATAGTTATTGAATAGTTTACATATGTAGATAAAACTAGATGTTAAACAACCCATTAAAATACACCAGAATGCAGGAAATTGCATCTATTTTATTCAAAATTTTCTGGGGGAGAACCCCCATACCCCCTCCCCTGCCA
>JBBPBX010017905.1:0-26966 GCA_038048925.1 Garcialebias charrua
CACTGCCAACAACCAAGCGCACACCCCCAGCTGACCGCCCGCCAGGCCCCGGCAGCCACCGGCCAGCGGGCCAACCACGGCACCCAGGAGCCAAGCTCAGGGAGTCCAAACAGCCCCAGGGAGGGCGCAGTGCCAGCCCCGCCCCTGGCAACCCCCCAGGCCCCGAACTCCCTCATAGTCCAGGCCAACATCCAATGTCCTACCCTTTCTCCGTACCCCACCCCCGGAATGGCAGCTGTCTCTTTTAAGTTTGTCGTCTGGGAGTGACAGGCGCAACTGTATGTTTACCATGGTGACTTATTAGCCATGCATTAAGATTCTTTTTATACTTTTATACAGGTCATATGTCAAAATGTATGCACTTTTTCCTCAGTTTTGATGTTTTCAATGTTTGTATTGGAATTTAGGGCTGTAGCCAGGGGCGGTTCTAGCCTATTTGGCGCCCTGTGCGATCAACCCCAATGGCGCCCCCCCGCTAGGTTGCCAGTGGGGGTCCTCTCCCAGAAAATTTAGAATAAAATAGATACCATTTCCTGCATTCTGGTGTATTTTTTTAATATTTTTTGGGCACTAGTGGCCTTTATTGGAGAGGGAGAGGGCGAAATGGAAGAGAGGGGGGAGACACCACAGAAAGGAGCTCGTCGGGTCTGGGACGCGAACCTGCTACGCCTGTGGAGAGGCGAAAGCCTCAAGCATATGTGCCACCCGCTTATCTCCCTGCGCCACAGCGGCGGCACAACATTCTGGTGTATTTTAATGGGTTGTTCAACATCTAGTTTTACCTACATATATAAACTATTCAATAAGTATTTAGAGTTAATGGCAGAACAAGAAGTAGCCTGAGACAAACATGTAGCATTGACACATTATGAACATTATTCAAGAATTGTTTCTATAAGAACATTATCAAATATTTTATATGAACATAAGATACTAGCAATAACAGCGTTGTAAGAGGAGGACAGTTGAACCCGGAGGCCTCCACCTCTGTTTAATGATGGACAGTTTCTTTTCTTAAAGATGGCCTCCTTTACTCCTCTCTCAAACCATCGTTCCTCTCTATCAAGGAGGAACGATGAGTTTGTCACAGCTCCTCAGACTGAAGAAGTCTTTTTGATACAAAGAAGAATCTGTCCAGAGGACTACATTTATTGAGCCTGCATCAGGACAACAATCTTTAAAGCTCTAGTCTTAGACTTAGACTTAGATCCTCCCGCGTTCGAGAGCGCATTGGGCGGCAAGCTGTTTCCATTGATCTCTATCCTTGGCGATCACCTCCACCGTGCTCGGGTCGAAGCCCTGTACCTTCAGGTCTTTCTCAAAGGATCGTCTCCACGTCAGTTTGGGTCTGCCTCTCTTTCTGTTTCCTTGTGGTTTCCAATTGAAGGCAATCTTTGGTAGTCTCTGTGCTTCCATTCTCAGTACATGTCCTGCAAACTTGAGCTTCCTTAGCTTAATTGTTTGGCTCATGGGTATGGTATGTGTCCTGCGATAGACTTCTGCGTTTGTAATCCGATCTAGGTATGTAATCTTCAGTATCTTTCGCAGGCATCTTTGTTGGAATGCATCCAATTTCTTGGCCATCTTTACTGACATCTTCCACGTCTCACTGGCATACAAGGCTGTGGAGATAACCACTGCTTGCAGCAGTCTGACCTTAAGATTCGTGGATATGGATTTACTTGCCCATATTGATTGCATTCTTCTGAATGTTGATGCTGCCTTACCGATGCGGGTGGTAATATCTGCATCTACATTGCCATCGTCAGTTATGACACTTCCAAGGTAGACAAATTTCTGTACCTTCTCAGCCGCTGATTGATCTATTGTTATCTGTATGTTTGGTTCTGTGTGCCCAACCTGCATAACCTTTGTTTTTCCTTCGTTTATTTTCAAACCAATCCTTTTAGCATTTTCTTGTAGGGCTTGTGTCATATCTTGAAGCACTGGTTGAGTGTTTGCCAGTAGGACTATATCGTCTGCAAAGTCTAGATCCGTTAAGTTCTCATTTGTCGTCCATTTTATTCCAAAATTTGTTTTGCACATGGCTATTCTCATTACATAGTCTATGGCGAGGAGGAACAAGAATGGAGATAGTGGGCAACCCTGTCTCACTCCAGTGAGTATTTCAAAGTAATCTGTGGTGCCTGCTTCTACCTTCACACAGCAGCTGGCACCATCATACAAATTTTGGAAGATCTCTACATACATCTCGGGTATACCATAGCTTCGCACAATGTCCCACAAGCTTATTCTGTGTATGCTATCAAATGCTTTTTGGAAATCGATGAAATTCATAGCTATAGGTTTTTGGAACTCTATGCATTGCTCTATGATGTTTCTTAGCACGAAAATCTGGTCACTGCATGATCTGTTGGGACGGAATCCCGCTTGTTCTTCTCTAAGTTCTTTGTCAACGGCGTCTCTTAGTCTGTTTAACAGCACCGCACAGAATAGTTTCCCTGGTACCGAAAGTAGCGTTATTCCTCTCCAGTTTCCGCATTCGCTTAGGTCTCCTTTCTTTGGTATCTTTATTATGGTTCCTTTTCTCCATTCTGTGGGTGTTGTTTTCTTGTTCCAGCATGCGTTATATAGGTCCGTCAACTTCTCTACCATTGCCTCACCGCTCTAGTACTCTTAAGCTCTAGTACTACATTTGATATGGAAAACACATTTTGACTTTAAAGGAGCTGTATGTAACTTTTCTAACAATATATTTTTAGCATATTTCTTTACTCTGTCACTACCTCCTGACATACTGATTTTAGACAAGTAATCTCTGGAAAAAAACTATAGTCCCCTTGCTTCTCTATCAGCATTTATAAAAACACTAAAAACACAGAGTGACCCGCCGTTAACCAGCCAATAAAAACAAAGTTTGTAACCAGCCAATAAAAACAGAGCTTGAATTTGAATCAGCCAATAAAAGCTTTTTGAATTTCAGCAGAGCAAGGTGGAGCAGAGCCATATTTGGCTCTGAGGGGGAGGAACCAGAAACGTGTCTCTGTTTAAAATTTTCCTAAGTTCCAGCGTGTTCCAGAAATTACATACTGAACCTTTAACCAATTAATATATTTTCAATGGCAAAATATGCTGGCTTATTTCAAATTACTTTCATACTATTCCCTTTCATTGCTTTATGTATTTATTATCTCGCTTTTAATAATAAAAATATAACGAGTCACTATTGTCATTTAGAAAGTGTTTATATTGGAACTAATGCTTGTTTGTTCACACAGTTACAACAGCTCACCTGTTCCTTCATACTGACAGGAACAATCCCCTCATCACTCTCTGATTCTGACACTAAATCACATTTCAAAAATTGTCATAAAAAACAAATCTCCCCTTTTTTTTTACAAAGCCTTATGATCAATTCAGGCCAGTTTCATTAAAGGGTTGAACAGGGCTCTCAGGGCACTTTTCATATAGAGCAGGTCTTCACCAGACTCATATAATATTATTTATATAAAAGCATGTTATGTCACAATGCCGCACCACAAAATTAATTGACTTGATAATTAACTTGAACGGTGTTTTGCAGGCAAAGTTCAACATCATGTCTCACCTGTTTGATCTGTCTCATTTAGAAACTGCAGCTGTTTGAATGAAACATGTGTCAATGTTTGCACATTTAGCTGCGTCTGTTTCCAGAGCTTTTTTCTTTTTAATTCTTCTATTCTCTGCACCAACCTCCACTGACCGCATTTACGTGTCAGCACGTAACAAAAACGAAACTGAAAGTGGAGGAGGTGCACGGTGCACCCCCGCAGCTGCTCCTGATAAATTGAGGACATGAATAAATGAAGTGTGGGGCGGCCCAGGAGCAGTGTGGTAGTGGTGTTCTCTGTTCTGTGTTATGTTGTTAAAAACAAAAGTAGTAAAATATTAAAAAAATTAAAAAACGAGGAGCGGGGTCTCTTCTTATGCCGCCCCCTGCTGGATGCCGCCCTGTGCAGCGGCACAGTTTGCACATAGGACGGAACGCCTCTGGCTGTAGCCGCTTTGGCATCTTTCAAATTTACATCAGATATTTTCTAGTTTAAACATCTTCAAGGGATCCGGTTGTTTTAGAATTTATATTAGGAAAACTAGAAACCACATTACCTAACCTACTTTATCTAACCTTTGTGTCAAATGGTAATAATGTATCTGCTTCTTTCCTGCAGGGTCCCACAGGGCTCGATTCTTGGACCCCTTCTATTCTCACTCTATTTGCTCCTACTGGGGTCTATCCTGAAGAAACATGGTTTTTCATTCCATTATGCTGATGATTGTCAGATCTACTTGCTTTTGAAACCAGCTAGTGCTTGCTCCATCCATCCTGTCCTAAAACATATGGATGACATCAAGGCATGGATGACTTCAAATTTCTTGATTTTTAATGATCAGAAGACTGAAGTCATTGTCTTTAGCCCTAGCTCAACTACCACCTCTGCCTAGACTCCCTTCAGCCATATCTTAAGCAGTCTTAAAAATCTTGGGATGTTTTAGACTCGGACTTCAAGTTTGACAAACAAATCAACTCTCTTCTGCAGAAAAGCTTAATAAGACAGGTAGATAAGTTCAAGCCAGTGTAGTCCAGACCCGACCTTGAGAAACTAGTCCATGCCTTTAATCACGACCTGATTGGACTACTATAATGTACTCTATGCTGGGGTCAGCCAGGCCTCCATCTCACGTCTCCAGCTTGTTCAGAATGCTGCTGCTCGGCTCTTAACCGGAACTCATAGAATTGAGCATATCACGTCAGTTCTGTCCTCCCTTCACAATAGATTTTAAAATCCTTCTGTTCACCTATAAGTGCCTAAATGGTCTTGCACTCCTTTATCTCTCTGAGCTAATGGAACCATATGTTCCTTCTCGGGCCTTGAGATCATCCGATCAGCTGCTTTTGGCTGTTCCAAAAACATGACTGAAGCTCAGAGGTGATCGAGCATTTTCAGTCATGGGCCCCAAACTCTGGAACAACCTGCCCCGCAACATTAGGCAGGCTGCCTACCTTTCTGTGTTCAAATCTCTGCTAAAAACTCATCTGTTTTCTCTGGCATTTCACACAGTGTGAGTTGATTTAGTATTTTTTGTTTTGTGTTCCTATTGTATGATGATTTAAAAAAATAAATCATCATGCACCATGTTTTTCTATTTAATGATTTTAATTATTTTTTCAGTATTATCATTAGTGTGTTATTTTTTCCCATGAACTTTACTCTCATTGGTGTAATTGTTCAGCACTTTGGTAACAGCTTCTGTTTTAAATGTACTTTTAAATAAAGTTGACTTTACTTGACTAGTAATAAACCTCCAATATTTTGTTTGACACCCTTTGCATAGCTCAGAGCTGTCTTCTCAACCAAACACTGGCAAATATCTGTAGATCTACTGAAATGAGCCGTGTATACACCTTTGGAGCTGAGGTTGTGGATCAATCCACATTAGTCAGTTCAAAGGTTAAATCCACTCTCGGCGAACTGAAAGATTCAACACACTCAGCAGCACCATCATCAAATACACAATCTATTTCAGTAGGCCTGATCAGCACAGACACATTTGCGCAGTCACATTTAAGTTGTCCAGTTGAGAAAACAACAAAAAAACCAAAGAAATCCTGGAGAAGTGCAGATGTTTGATCTGAGCGTAACCATTTTTCCCACTGGTATGTTGTTTTTGGGAGGGTTGTTTAATAAGCCTGAAAAACAATATAAAACAGACCTTTATTTGACTAACCATCTGGAGGACCTTTGCTGTTCCATTTTTCATAATCCAGTCTCTCTACAACTTAAGGCTGAAATATACCTGTGCGTCCTCCCTTACGCCAAAAACACACTACACGCGTTACGGCTCCGCCCCGCTCCGGTCCGACCTCCGCAGCAAATACGCACCCATTATAATCAATGACAGAATTTACACTGGCTCCGCACGGCGGCAGCGAGCTGCGGAGAGCGGACGGCAGTCCGTCAAAATTAGAAATTTTTCTATTTCTGCCGGACGCCGGAGCTGTGCGGAGTCAACTTTCAAAGATTACCTCGCACCAACAGGAAAAGGAACGAGCACAACTTCCGTATTTACAAAATAAAATCACCACGGGCGGACTTAATCCTAGCTCTATACGGATTTATTTGTACAAAAATGCTTTCAAACTATCATTTATGACTACGCCTACAAACGCAATACAAGAAATAAATAAATAAATAAAGTATTTTATTCTGAAAATGTAATACCTCACTTCCTGTTGCTCAAACCATGTCCTGTCGCTCATTTACGAGAGAAGATCAAGGCAGCAGTCTCTACTGTTGTTCTCCTTCTTCCACCGAATGAATTGTTTTGTTCTGACTTACTTATTTATCACTTGATTTATCGCGCGATCCCGCAAATCCCGCGCATGCGTCTCGGAGCAGCGCATGCAGGCGGACCTGAGCTGAGCGGAGGTAGTGGAAACTGGAGTTTGAGACGCTCAGCTGCGACCTGCGGAGCGGAGCGCATGTAGTGTGTTTTTGGCGTTACGCCACTCTACGCACGCATTTTGTGCGCATGCGTTTCGCTGATATAGCTTCAGAAGCTACGCTTTTCAAATGCTCGCGTTTTCGCTCCAAATTCTTGTTGTTTCGCTCCAAATCCTGGTTGTCATGTGAGCAGCAGCAGCTGCCCCGTCTGCAGCTGCGAGCAGAGGGGGACAAACTGAGGTCGCTGATTGGTCACTTGCTGACACGCCTACTGAAATGATTGACAGCTCATGAGACACGCGCTGGCTTTGGTCCAGAGGAGCAGATGTTCGCTTCGCTGCTCCCGCGGCGGTCTTTTATCACTTTATATGTTAATATAAACTTCTAAAAAATAAAAATAAAAACAGGGAGCGCTATTCCAGCAACCCACAGTCCACCAGGAAATATTTAAAACATCGCGCTGCCAGGTAGGACATGAATTCATTCATTTCATTCATCGAGTGAACGGAGGAAGAAGCGATTACTTGACTTTAGGCAAAAAAACAAAAGAAAAGGCCCGATCAGCGATAAAGAAGAGGAATTTAATTCATTTGTGTAACATACAAAACAGTCCGGCGCCGGGGAAAGTTTATGGTCAGACACCGCGCAAGCGTGCGCGGTCGTAAAAAAAAAGCTTTGCGCATTCGTGCCCTGAGGGGCTGCGCGGGGCTACGCTTTTGCCTCAGCGTACGTACGTCGTACAGAGGCGTATAGGGAGTACGCTCAGGTATATTTCAGCCTTTACTTTGACTGTACTCAGGTCTACACAGGCTCCGGTTTTTGATGAGTGCCATGGCTGACAGCAGAGGTTTACAGACTCCTGAGAGCCAGGAATGCTGCCTTCAAAGCGGGAGATCAGGTGGGCCTGAGGACAGCCAGAAACAACCTGGCCCGGGGCATCAGAAAGGCCAAGAAGCAGTATTCCAGGAAAATAGCTCACCGCTTCAAGGACAGCAAGGACACACGGAGTCTGTGGCAGGGAATACAGACCATCACTAACTACAAACCATCCCCCCAGACCTGTGACAGCACAACCTCCACGCTGAATGAACTGAATGACTTCTTTGCTCGGTTTGAGGCATGTAACAGCACACCTGCACAAAAACTCCCCCCTCTCCTGATGGCCAGGTGCTGGCGCTGTCCTCAGACAGCGTAAGGCGATCATTCATCAAGATCAACGCCCGGAAAGCTTCTGGTCCTGACAACATACCTGGTCGTGTGCTGAAGGACTGTGCAGGGGAACTCGCAGCGGTCTTCACAGACATCTTTAACATCTCGCTGAGTCAGGCCATCGTCCCCACCTGTTTCAAAGCCACAACCATCATACCTGTCCCAAAGAAGGCAACGCCCTCCTGCCTCAATGACTATCGTCCGGTAGCACTCACCCCCAGCCTGATGAAGTGCTTCGAATGGCTAGTCATGAAAAACATCAAATCTGTCCTCCCTGCCTCCCTGGATCCCTTCCAATTTGCATATCGGTCTAATCGCTCAACCGACGATGCCATCTCCTCTGCCCTCCACACAGCTCTCACACATCTGGACACGCAAGACTCTTATGTTAGAATGCTGTTCATTGACTTCAGCTCAGCATTCAACACCATCATCCCCCAACAGCTCATCCTTAAACTGGACAGTCTGGGGCTGAACACCTCAATGTGTAACTGGCTGCTAGACTTCCTGACCAGGAGACCACAGGCAGTACGGGTCGGGAATAACACATCCACTCTACTTCCGCTCTCGGCAAAGCAAGTCGCATCTCTTTTTGCTCCTCTCCTCCCTAAGTTTTCCTCCTCCCTGCTTGCATTTTGTCTCGTCTGTAACTCTTCAGCGCTCACTCGAACCAATTTGGAATAGATTTATTTACGTGGGCTGTTTCCTCTATTGATAAAATTTTTTCAACGAAGCACACCAGACCAGGAGAAGCGGCTTGCCCCTTCGACACGCATGCGGTGGGATACACTATGGACTCGTGGCCAATGTGTCTAACCGTTCTCTCTGTCGAAGATGTTGAAGTTCTGTGGATTATTGGAATATTGGTGGCAATTGCTCTGCCTTTTGGGTTCAGCGGATGTTTTCTGCTACTGGAAGCTGAGGGAGGCGACCGCGGCGATCGCTCTGGTGAGACTCCCTGCTCAACCAGATTCTCTGATCCGGGCTATGACCTCAACAACCCAGCTGTTGTACGAGCTGGACCGCACGGTGGGAGCAGTGGCGGACAGCCGAGGACCTGCGGTGCGCTTTGGGACTCGTTTACAGCTCCACCAGGGCACAGACGAGGATTTGTAGCTCTGAACCTCACATGATTCGGGTTTGGATCTGAACAGCACCTGGACTTCAAGGCTGCAGTCACACTGTAGCCTGGCCTGAAAATAAATAAGCGACTAATCTAATCTGGACTGTGTGCAACCTTGGAAAAAGAAGGCTGTCTGCAAATCTTCTCCTGGAGTGAAAAGCTGTTGAGAACTCGCTGCCCCCCCTCCCCCCAGAGGTCTCCGTGTGCTTTCAGAATGGAGCCAAGCTAAATGCCATCTAGAGACTGTGCTTATCTGAAATGACTTTCACGGACAATCTCCCTGCTTGCCATGAAACGCAACATGTCTTGTTTTATTCGTGCTAAAGCTGGTAGAGTTTTTTAGACTTTATCATGGAGTGTCCTAAGACAAATTGTGATAGATTCTTTTTTGAATACCACTATTACTCCCGACTGTATGTTCCTTTTTCATATCTGATTGTTGGTGGCGCGGTTTTATACTGCTGCGGCTTCCGTGCGTACGTCCCTCTTCGGCTGGTGCGCGCGCCAATTGCAAAACTTTGTACCTTGGTGCAAATATGCCAATAAAGATATATTATATTCTATTCTATTCTATCCAGCACCATCACATTGAATACAGGAGCCCCACAAGGATGTGTGCTGAGCCCCCTTCTATTCACCCTGCTAACACACGACTGCACACCATCATACAGCTCCAACCACTTCATCAAGTTTGCGGACGACACAACAGTGGTGGGTCTCATCAGCAACAACGATGAGACGGACTACAGGGATGAGGTGAGCCGCCTGGCCTTGTGGTGCGGACACAACAATCTCACTCTCAACGTGGAGAAGACAAAAGAGATTGTTGTGGACTTCAGGAAGAGGGATGCCCAACATGCCCCTCTGACCATCAACAACACCACAGTGGAGAGAGTGGACAGCACCAAGTTCCTGGGAGTGCACGTCTCAGAGGACCTGTCCTGGAGCAGGAACACTGCATCACTGGCCAAGAAGGCTCACCAGCGCCTCTACTTTCTCCGCAAGCTGAAAAGAGCTGGAGCTCCAACCCCCATCATGTGCACCTTCTACAGGGGCGCCATAGAAAGTGTCCTGACCAGCTGCATCACGGTGTGGTTTGGTGCATGTACTGCATCCTGCCGAAAGAGCCTCCAGCGTATAGTGAGAGCAGCTGAGAAGATTGTCGGCACCTCCTTGCCCTCACTACAGGACTTACACAGCAACCGCCTCACTCGGAAAGCCCTCTGCATGGCAGGTGATCCCACACACCCACTACACAGCTGCTTCAGCCTGTTGCCATCGGGGAGGAGACTGAGGAGTCTCCAGGCTCGAACCAGCAGACTGAGAGACAGCTCTGTTCATCAGGCAGTCAGGATGCTTAACACTCTGCCAGCTCTGCCCTCCCTCCCACTTGTACTGCCTTAATCACAAAAAACTTTCACACATTACCACACAACACAAAGTTTTTAACACTGGACTCTGTGTCATCAATACGGGTCATTCACTCAACTCACGGTCATGTGCTCATTCAGTTTGCACTACTTCTCATATTTGCACTAATGTTTGTATTACATTACTGCCTATAGTCATACTACTGTTTACATTTACTGTTTACATTTATTACTACTGTTTACATTTATTACTACTGTTTACATCTAGACTTTTTATATCTACACTACTGCTGATATACAGTATATATTCTTTTTACTAGCCTTATTGCATAATGCCACTTTATCTCTATACCAATATCAAATACCTCATACATATACTGTGTACATTAACCTCATATGCTGCTTTGTCACTCTTTACAAATGTCAAATGCCAGAACCTTCATTTATTTTATAGATATACTTTTTATACTTTATACTTCGGGACAGTATTACACTCTATTTCATTTTATGATTATGTTTATTAAATGTTGGTGTTTTTGGTGTTGGTGAAACTTTTTATACTTTTATACTACTATGAAAAACTACTATGCAAAAAACTCAGGACAGTATTACACTCTATTTCATTTTATGATTATGGTTATTAAATGTTGGTGTTTTTGGTGTTGGTGAAACTTTTTATACTTTTATACTACTATGAAAAACTACTATGCAAAAAAACTCAGGACAGTACTAAACTTTTATTATTTCATTTTATGCTTGTTTATTAATTGTTTAGTGTTTAAATGGTTACTGTTGCACCGAGGGACTGAGAGAGAAATGCAATTTCAATCCTGTGTATGTCCTGTACATATTGCAGTTTTGACAATAAAGTTGACTTTGACTCAGTGTGTTGTGGGGGCAGCATCGTCAAAGTTCGGCTGTATTTTTTTTTCTGTCAAGGCAAATAAAGCCACAAAACACTCACCGTCCTCAGCCACGATTTCCCAAAATGCCATGCCACGGTTGAGGCCACCTTCACTCTGCTGGTCGGAGCGGGTAAGTCTGAGTTCTGTCAGCCAACATTGAGACCACAGTAACTGTGGAGACGTCTGCACCTCCTCATAGAACCACAATGTTGCGTAAAAAAGGGTTGGTTGGAATCTTGTGAAGGACTGATGTTTCTCTCTGTCCAGTCAACGGCCTGCAGTCTGCTGCTGACGTCAAATTTTCAGCTTGACAGGAACCTCTACCGAGAAGCTTCCAAGAACGGACTTGGAAACTGTTGGAATCGACCAATGGAAAGACTCTGAAGCTGATATTAATATTTATCATTTTTATAAATTGTACCTTATAGGGCATTGGCTAGAGAGAGCGTACCTGTGATATGAAGGTAGTGTTCGAACCCCCGGACCTACAAATGCAAAATGTCTTCCCTCATTTGCCCCACTCTGGGCCCTTGAGCAAGGCCCTTGACGTCTCACCATCTGCTCTCCCGAGCCCCTATATGGCAGCTCTCTGCTCCACACAGAGGGCTGTGGTAGCTCCGTGGTTGTGTCAGGAAGGACATTCCTGTCCTGTCATGGGGCGGCCGTGGCGTAGTGGTAATGGCAGTCGTCCCCCGATCGGAAGGTTGGCGGTTCGAATCCCGGTTCCCCACACCATGTGTCGTTGTGTCCTTGGGCAAGACACTTAACCCCGAGTTGCTCCCGGTAGGACTGGAAAGCGCCTTGCATGGCAGTCTGCCGCTACCGGTGTATGAATGTGTGTATGAATGGGTGGATGGTTGGTATTGTAAAGCGCTTTGGGGCCCCTCATAGGGGGCTGGAAAGCGCTATATAAATAAGCTCCATTTACCATTTACCATTCCTGAGTAAAAACAACTGACAAGTTGTCTTGCAACTTACTTTGCTGTGGCAACCCATACAGTATATATAAACCCATATATGTACACAGGTAGTCCTCGACTTACGACGGAGATCCGTTCCTACGCGCGTCGTTAACCGAATTTCGACGTAAGTCGGAACATACGTACATACTACACCTTATACGTACAGTTTTGTATTTTACCAAGCACTTAGCCTATCCTAACACAGTACCCTACATAATTATCAAAAAAACACATACATTTGGGAGCCATAATGAAGGGAAAAAATAGTTAATTTCCTACTGGGATACTGTGGTGAAGCCGCCGTCCCTCCTCCGTATTCTCTATTGCGTTTACGGCGTAAAACCGCCGTCCAGCTCGGTCCATCTGCCGTATTCCGTTCCGTTTACGACGTAAAACAGGGTTCACAGTACAGTTTTGTTTTGTTTTTTGAATGTCCAGAGGACTAGACTTAGCTTTTTTAGAGAGTAATGTGTAGCATTCGTCCACTGCTACGTTTAATACGTAAAACCGGAAACTGCGTAACTCGGCTTTTCAAAATAAAATGTCTAAATATATATATTTTTTTTTTTAAATGGGAGATGCATCATAACTGCGAAACGTCGTAAGTCGAGATCGTCGTAAGTCGAGGATTACCTGTGTATATATATATATATATATACAGGTGACCCCCGAGGTACGAACGATTTAGGGACCTAAGAACGGTTCGCAGCTCGATTCTGCCGTAGGTAGGGGGTGAAAATTATTATTTTTTTTAAAATTATTCATTCATTCATTCATTCATTCAACCTTTATTTATCATGCTAACGGAGCGCGCGCACACATTTAAGCATGTACAGTAGTGTACTGTAATGTTAAACATTGCTATTCACATTTACAGAATAAATAAAAATATATTTTCTTACTTTGAGATGGTCAAAGCCGACATCTTAGGTTGCCATGCGTTGATTGTTGTCGGGCCGAGCAGCGCGGCGGCCGGCCAGTGAACCACCGCAGCCGCTCCAGACCTGTGTTAGCTAGCTGGCTAGCTTCTGCTAGCCAAGCCATGAGCTGGTGTTGGAGCGGCGGCGCGATCAATCTGCAGCTCCTGCTCCAGCCTGAGACGTCCACAGAACTCACAGAGCGATTCCAGCTAGTAATTAATCCATATGATGCGATCTTAATCCATATGAAGCCATCCTGGTCACCAGTCTTCGGCCCGGCGCCGGGCAGCTACTGTATCCTAAAATGGCGTCCGGTGTTCTACATTAATTTGTGACCGTGTAAACTGAAGACCTACTTCCTGTTGCCCAAGATTGCTCAAAAAATGATCAGAAATGATCATTTTTATCATAATTATTATTTATAAAGCCTTTAAAACAACCACAGCTGCAACAAAGTGATGTACACATGAAATTAAGAACATTTAAACACAAAAAAAAAAAAAAAATTTTTTTTTTTATACAGTAATTTCATATTTTTATTAAATATGATACGTTCGTAGGTCCCGTTGTTCGTAGGTCGATGGAGTCGTAAGTGGGGGGTCACCTGTATATATATATATATATATATATATATATATATATATATATATATATATATATATATATATTAGGGGTGTAACGGTACGCTAAAATCACATTTCGGTTCGGTTCAACTACAAGGAGAGCTCGGTTCGGTTTATTTTCGGGTTTTTTCGGTACAAATTTTTTTTTTTTTTTACAAAATAAAGACTTACAAAATGTTTATTTTGAAAATGTGCCAAAAATATGTTTGTATTGTATTGTAGTAATAAATAAAAGTGACCCATTTGGATGACCAACAACACCACCAGCCTGATCAAGAAAGGTCATCAAAGACTCTACTTCCTCAGACGGCTGAGACGAGCTGGTCTGAGCAGCCCAGTCCTCACCTCCTTCTACAGGTGTGCAGTGGAGAGCATCCTGTGCTCCAGCATCAACGTGTGGCATGGAGGCTGCACAGTTGCAGAGAGGAAAGCTCTACAGAGAGTGGTGAAGGCTGCACAGAGGTCTGTCGGAGTCAGTCTCCCCACCATCACAGACATTTACACCTCCAGATGCAGGAAAAGAGCCACCTGCATCATGAAAGACCTCACTCACCCAGCACACTCACTCTTTGCCCCACTCCCCTCAGGACGGAGGTTGAGGAGCATCAAATGTAGAACCACTAGACTGAGGAACAGCTTCTACCCTGAGGCTGTTAGACTCATGAATGAATAAATAAAAATAAAATAAAAATAAACACTGCAAAATATCACATCATGCTGATGCTGATCTGTTTTCTTGTTGCTGTGTTCATCTGTGACCATCTGCTCATACAGACTCATGTTCGTGCTGCTGTTTATAATGATGTTTTTCCACTATATTAGGGCTTAGTGTATTACTAGTTGATGTTTTTCTTAGTTAATTCTAGATGTTATTACTGTTTTTCTCTTGCATTTGTTGTTGGATGTAACTGGGACCCCGTGTACATAATCTCGTTTTCATCACATGTACCACATGCGGTGCAAATGACAATAAAGACTCTCTGACTCTGACTCTGATTTTAAATAAACAGCACTCTACAATAAATAAACTATACTAACAATAATAAAAATCTTAATAAATACAATAACAGTCAGAACAATAAGCAGCAACAGACTGTTTACAATCTAACTAATCAAGTTTTTGTCCAGTAGCAGCAGTGTGGCTGTATTTGTCCTCATTACTGTACTCACAACTTCTTCTTGGTGGGACAGGTGGGACTGTGGGAACAGTTCAGAGTTCAGTTCAGTCATCACTTAGCTGCAGGTGGATTTACCTCTGTCACAGACTGGAAATAAAAAACAAAAGAGATTTAAAAAAACAAGTTAATAAGATTATGATTTAAAAAAAAAAGATTATTTAGATAATAATAAAACAATACCTCTTGAACAATTGAATCTCTCACTCTTCATCATGGCAGGCAGGGCTTTAATCTGGTCCAGGGCTTGTTGTTGACAACATCAGTTAGTTTTTTCATAAAGAGCTGAACTTTTTGAAGTGTTGACGTGATGAATGTCTCATAGTGACGCTCAGTAACTTTAAAACCTGCGCATATAACAACGTTCAGACAGATTCAGAGATTTAAAAACTCACAGCTTGTGTTATTGCTCTGGACCGCTCTGATTACCTGATGAAGGAGTTTTAATGCAGCTCTTCGTTCACGTTCGGATGAAGTAGTTTTAATACAGCTGCTGTTCACGTTCAGATGACAGTTTCCAGCGCGTTCACGTGACGTGTTGCTGCTGCGTCACTCAAGCAGCTGCTGCAGTCTTCATGAAGTCCACACAAGCTGCGCGTGCGCTCATCTTTTGAAGAAAGCTATAACGTTCAAAAACAGGAGACCGCACGAGATGCTAACGGCTAAATGCTGCGCGTGCCACGCGAAAATAGGTCCGTGCTGAAACGCGCCCAGGAAATTTTGTTCCGCGGTGCATATATTCCCCTGTTAAGAACGTTTAATGAGTGAAAAAATAACCGAAACGGTACGCAGGTGGACCGAACCGAACGTGGTGTACCGGAACGGTTCGGTAAACCCATTACAACCGTTACATGCCTAATATATATATATATATATATATATATATATATATATATATATATATATATATATATATATATATATATATATGTATATATATATTATTTATTTATTTTTTATTATTTTTTCTGAGGATCATGTTCACATTTCACATCCATGGTCATAAAGTCAGTCAAAGGTTATTTTTTTTTGTCTTACTTACATATTTAAGAGACCACTGTATGCACAAAATATCAAGCTCATCATGCCATACAACCTGGGCAGTTGCTGCAATTTTGGCTACATTTTGGTGTCCATCAAAAAATGTTGCTACAACAAGCCCAACCAAGACAACCATGGAAATTTCCTGACCCCAAAAATCATAAAACACCCTCGTCTTCAGACTGACCAGCAGACGGAGCTGCTCGCAGATGAGAGTGACACCATTAAGAGATTATTTAATCCAGCAGAGAACAGAGGACTTTAGGAGTTGCTGCAGATAAGACAAGTCTTTCATTTCTGGAGAATCTAATTAGCAACAGGCTTTAGAATAAACTGTTCACAAGGCAGCAGAGTTATTAAGCTATATGCTCACGCTCGTCACTGGAGACAGTGGCTGAAAGAAAAGACAAGAAACGTCAATATTTTGTTATCAGAGGTAAAACATCACATCTACACAGACACTGTAATGATGATTTACGTTTCGAAGAGAATAGTGAATCAAATAAAAAAGGTCTTAAAGGTGCCAAGAAATACCTTTTACCAAAACAGGACACAGAACATTTTAATAAAAATCCCATTTTCTTTATTCCTTTAATTATATAAATGTGAGATGTATTTTTGTAAATTGATTTTTCTGTTTAAATCCGTTTCTGAATTGTGTAATACCTCAAAAGAATCTGAGTGTTGAGTATTTTCTGTCCTACCTTGAGTTAAATGAAAAATAATGACATCTGTAACAGTCTTATGTGTGTATGGTAAATATTTAGGTCTAAATTAGTGGATAATTTTTTTTAAAGTTGATTGGGGAAAAGGTGTATAAAATCACAAAACCACAAAGTTATGGCAAAATCCTGAGAATTAACTTTCTTATCTTTAACTATTGTTGTCACAAAAGGCTGGTGCTGGTGAATCCAATGATGCAGGCAGGCAAGGACTCAGGATAAATATATATAAAATAAAGAATTTGTTAACAAAACAAAGAGCTGACTGGAAAAGCAAAAGAAACAGAATTATTAGAATGTACTCACAAAACAGACATGTTATCACCAGTGGACAAAAGACAACACCTGGACAAGGAGTGAGACAAACACACAGGCTAAATACAGCAAACACTAACCAGACAAAGTGAAGACACCTGTGAGTAATCACCGATGCCAAAGAAAGAGACAGAGGATGCAAGAAATAAACATGACACCAGATGGGGCTAGACAGCAGGGGCAAAACCACAACTCATATAATTGTAAGCTTTAGAGAGTTAATGGAAAGAAATTGAATGTCAATAATGAAATGAGCAAAAAGAGTTTGCTAACAACATAAAAACAAGTAGCTAGCTTAGCAAAATGGATTTAAAAAAAACTAAAACAGTTAAACTAGGTAATGGTAAAATATCAACATTTTTAATGCTCACAAACTGGTTTATTATTTTTTATTTGTGTAGGGACAAGCTTTTGATTTTGCAATAAACCAGCATTTATAATGTTGGATCCCAGGAGGCTAATATTACTGATCCTATGGTGAAGTTCCCATAACCTTTTGGTATCATGCCATGATAGCCTGAATACCATTTGTTTTCCTGAATATATATGTATGCTGTGTACCATTTATACTCACAAAACAGAATGTCTTAGTGTTAATTTGGACAAGTAAATGGAACANCCCCGACATTAAAAATCTGAGACAGAAAGTTTAATTTTCCCCATTAACAAAACCAGTATGGCTCACTTGTACACAGAATTAGATGATAGCCAGTGTAAAAAACTATTAGCACTTCTTATGATTTGTATCTCATGAAATCAGTCACATAATATCATACAACACACTGAACATGTTGCTCCTTTTGAAAATGCAAAGTAATCCATTATTGTCAGTTTGCATTACTTATATTAGTTATTCCTGTGACAACACAACAATCAGTGAACTTTACAGGCTGTCTGACATTTAAATGAAACATGGTTGAGCTGGGCGTCCCAGATCTGCATTATGACTCCTGAGGTAAATAAAATGAAGCATATATACGTTCACTCCAGGCAAAAGAGTCCCAAATCCATTTTTTTCTGCACATATACAACCCTAAAAAACAGGTTTCTCTTGAAAATGAGTACTCGTGACTCAGAGACTACCTGTATAAATAAAGGGTAAATGAAAAAATTAAAATATGAGATGCTGTCTATGAGAGTCTGAACGTGACAAAGTCAATTTTGTTTTTCAAAACTAATCCAGGTCACTTTTCACAAGTGGTATCTGTAATCTACGTTTACCTACATATGTAAAAACTTTTCTCAATAGCTATTTTAGAGAGTAACAAAAAAGGTTAAATTGTATCATATGGACCAGTTTCAGTATTTTATTTTACTTTTTATTTCTTTATCAATCTTCATTTTAGAGAGCAAAAAGAAGTACAGTAGTGCTAAACTAGCAGCATGCAATACAGACACACTATCTAAGATGCAACAGATGTAGCACTGTGCTTTACATTACACAACCTAATAAACGCTTTGCACAAAATCATTTAGTGTTAACTGATCATAAGAAAGACTAAACTTATACTACCAAAAGTTACAACATACAAAGTATATCTACATTTAAAATGCACAAAACATGCACAACTAGCTTCAAGCATCAACCTTAAATTTAACCATTAATCATACAATGTAATTATGACAGAAAATGGAGGATTTACCTGCAGTTACCTTTGTACGGATGAACATGTGGTACTTCCTGTTTATCACTGTTATATTCAGCTGCTCATGAGGTTGGCCGCAGGGCTTTATCCTTATTTTACATTTTTCCAGACACAGTTTAGGTTTTGGAAATGGAATAAACTCTATTTCACCCTCTAAAGCAGGACTGTTCAACTAAACTGCTCAGGGGGGCACAGTTACTGAAAGTCAGCAGCTCAGGGGTCAGACATCCAGCATTTAAAATTATTATGTAAATAAACCAAGTGTTACAATGATCTGTTACCTTTAAAAAAAAATTATTTTGTTGCATTGAATCATTAATGCAATAAACAGAACCCAAACCCCCCTGCAAAAAAAATATTTTTCAGGGGTGCTGGGTTAAAATTTAGGGGTGATTGAGCACCTCCTAAAAGAGGCTAAGATTGCCACTGTCGCATAGTAATTTAGTTAGCTCTGATTGCGCAACAACTTCAGAATTGTTGCTTCTTCTGCACATGTGGATCGCTCCAGGGCCATAGACGGTTCACACTGGAGTCTGATGACGGTTGCGCTAGAATCTTTTCGTGAATGACCTTGTAAAAATTGTATTTGAGCAAAAAAAATCCAATTGAGTGTTAAGATCTGCCGTGTGAACGCAGCCTAAAACTTTAAAACTTTAGGCTGCCTGCAGTAGACTTATTTAACTTGTAGTGAAACCTGCTGTGTGAACGTAGCCCAAGTCGCTTCTTTTTATTGTACAATAAAAATGCAACACTGTGAATCTATAGTTTTCAGTCTTGACCTTTACAGCCGGTGCAGCTCCGACAGATCAGTGCACTGGATGAAAAGTCTGAACAGCCTTTCTCCCTTTTAAGCTGCATCGCTGCAGAACAGAACAGATGAAAATACGTGAGCTGAGGATCCATCTTGAATTAAAGATTTCTGCTTTCAATGCATGTAATGCTTTCCCACGTTATGCTCGCACAGTGGAGCGATGCGATGTAGATAGTAGATGGAGATGGTCTCATTCTGTTGCTCTGTGAAGCAGAAAGCCAGGAAGTAGACACAGACCTTCTGGCTGTCCTTGCTCCCCAGCAGGGTGGAAAGATGATGTTTGCTTTGAAGCGCCTCTCAGCAAAAGGCAAACCTCATAAGAGTCCAAAGTGCACCTCACACAGGTATATTCAGGCGATGTATTAATGGTAGAAGTGGAGATAGATAAAATCAAGTCTTGGGCGCTCCATGGATTTAGGTAGCTGTGGTGTGATTATTAAATGGAAAAGAGGACAACCTGAGGGCATGTGTAAAGGTTTAAATTTAAAGTAGGACTGCAGGATCGAGAGGCAGAATTTATTATGAAGGCTGGAAGGACTAGAAAAAAAAGTATAGACAGTGGATAGCTGAGACTTTTCCTCTGCCAAGTTTTGGGGTGTTTCACAAGACAAATAAAAAATGGAGACAGAAGTCTATAAAGACATAGTACTGGTCTGGTAATATAAAGTTGTAAAAGAAAATAAAAATGAAATGGACAATCTACAGATTTATACGCTTGTACTTCTACAGAGTTTCATGTGCGCAGCTGACTGTACCAACATCCAGATCCTGCCCCCATCAAACTGAAAAATGTGAAGCTCCAGAATGGCTGCCATAAAACTGAAATATGATCCTATACGCTTTGGCAAAATTGATTTAAAAGCATAAAGTTAAGAAAAAAGCAACTTTTAAACCTACACACACACACAGAGACAGACACACACACATACAGTAAATTGTATAAAGTTCAAATAAAGGGGCTAAACGTCAGATAATGTCTAAAATTAACATTCAAACTGAAGAAACCAGTTGTCATTTGCCCAGAATGCATTGCAGCATAAATAAAATGGCGTCGTCCAAATGTCATTACCTTTTAAAGCATTGTAAAAACTAACCAATTCAATTTAGTTTATTTATATAACACCAAGTCACAACAGAAGTAATTTCAGGGCACTGTCCAAAAAGATTCACATACATAAAAGTCAGCAACATTATTTATCTAAGGAAGCCAGTAGATTGCGTTGAGACTTCATGTCGTCGGAGTCTCCCATCTTGAGCAAGCACAAAGGCAACAGTGGAAAGGAAAAACTCCTTTATAACAGGAAGAAACCTCCAGCAGAACCAGATGTAGGCATCATTATGTGCTTGTGTGCGAGATTTTTTTTTCATTACCACATTTTTGACCTTCAAGCAGAGGTTAAAAATGTGTTAAGAATTTTTTTTTTGTCTCCAAACCCTATGTGTCATTTTTCACCACTTTTATTGTCTGTCCAACAGATCTCACTTGTAAATGAGTCTTCGAGGCTCAATGTGACTTATCTGTTTAAATAAAGGTTGAAATTTTTAATACAGAGCTCTAATTTCCAGGAACTTCTTACATTTACTTCACCTCACCTCAGTCTCAACGCTGGTTTTAATCTTCAGATAGGTGTTTCATGTGTTGAAACATATCCTTTTTATGTGGTCATGACAATTTAGGACTGAATAAAAGAAGATCAAAGATACTTTAGCAGAACTGATTCGATTTATGTGAACAAATAACTTTTATAATTGAAGTAGCCTACTGTGCTGCCTTTCTTCAGGCAGTAAAACCAAACACAATCTGCAGGTTAAGGGAAATGGTTCAACTTTCTTCATATGGCTTTGTTATTTTCTGTTTGAAATGAAGTTCCTTTTGTCTACAGAGCTTCTAAAAGTAGGACTACAGTATGTGCAGCTTTTGTCAACAAGACACAACAGTGGGAGGAGGAGCAGCTGTCTTTTGAGAAGTTTTCTTGTTTTAAGAGAACTTAAAGAGTATTCATTTGCCACATTGGCATAAGACATCTTTTGTGTGGGACAGTTTCAATTTTTTAGTCCAGGAAAATGTCATACCCATAACTTGACAATCTGACAGTTTCAGCATCAAAGCTTGAGAACCGGTTAATTTTAAATTGAAAACGACTTCAGAGTTATGTCAAAGTGATCGTTTAAAGGTCCACTGACATCATCTTACAAATTTGCATGAAATGATAGAAGATATATATTTTTTTATCATTCAACTATGTTCGTTTTTGCAAACAAAATGATAAAATAATGAAAATTCCTTCCAAACTGACTCTAAAATTAAAAACCGCTTTTCTCTCTGAAAAATCAGACTACAAGTGAATGCAACATTTGTGACGTAGGAAGGAGAACGTCTTTAGAACGCCCCATATAAATATTCATGGCGAACAAGAAATAAAACAACAAAATTATCAATCTAAGTTAAGATTTGAGCTATTTGTCTTTAGTTTGGGAAGCAGGAAGTTAGATGAGCAGAAACTGAAAGTTATGCACCATAACTCATGTTCCCTGAAGGAAGGGAATGAGGTGCAACACAAATGCTATGGGAAATTGCGCTCCGCGCGATTACCTGAAGGAATACAATCACGCCTTTACGGCAGGGGCGTCAGCGTCACGCCAGAGACCCCGCCCTCTGGGTACTTAAGGCGCTGACGCCCATCCTACTTTCTCCATAATGCACTTCACCGAGCTTTCAGCATTGAAAAGGGCCAAGTATGTTCCACCTCATTCCCTTCCTTCAGGGAACATGAGTTATGGTGCATAACTTTCAGTTCCCTTATCAGTCAGTCACTTGATGCAACATAAATGCTATGGGAACGTAATTCATTCACGCCCTTGAAATGCTCAGTAAAATGCATCCTAGTGTGAACGTCCGTCTTTATTCAATAGGCATCCCAAGGTCACTTTCTACTGTGTGTTAGAAAGGACAGCCTGAGTGACATCACACGCAGTAACGTCCAAACTGTAATGCTTTGCAAACGTATTTGTAGAGCTCCAGTTCGCAGCCGCACAGATGTCTGCCACTGGTACACCCTTGAACAATGACCACGAGGTGGCCAGGCCCCGAGTGGAGTGGGCACACACTCCAAAGGGCACCTGTTGACATTTGCTACTGTACGCCCTTTTAATGGCCTCAGTCACCCAGTGTGAGAGGCGCTGCTTCGATAGGGCCCCGCCAGTAGCTGGTGCCGCAAAGTACACAAACAGTTGATTTGTTTTCCTCCATTCAGCTGTTCTCTGCATGTAAGTGCTTAAAGCCCTCACAGGGCAGAGAGCCCTCAGCCTTTTCTGCTCCTGAGTGAGGACAGTAGCAGGAGGAAAAGAAGAGAGATCAAAGTCCAGACTTCTGGGGTTCAGAGTCAAGACCTTAGGGATACACGCAGGATTGGGCCTTAGGGTGACCTTTGACCCATCAGGAGAGAACCTGGTACACATTGGGTGCACGGACAAAGCATGGAGGTAACCCACATGTTTCGCCGAGCACAGAGCCAGAAGCAGAGCGGTCTTATAAGATAATAAATCTATCTTAATGTCACTCAGTGGTTCGAATGGGGGGTCACAGAGAGCCCCCAAGACCAGAATAAGGTCCCATTCAGGGGTCAAGATCCTGCTGGGTGGTCTCTTCCTTAGCACGCCCTTCATAAATCCTATTATGAGCGGGTGCGCGCCAGGCGTCCTGCTCCTCCAGCCCTTGTGACAAGCTTAAATAGCTGATAAAAACACCTTAATGGTTGAGAAAGAACGATTTTTCTCAAGCAGGTCTTGAAGAAAGGTGAGGAGCTGGACCAAGTCACATGAATAAGAAATAATATTTCTTTCCATGCACCAAGCTTCAAAAATACGCCATTTCCGGGCATAGAGAGACTGTGTTGACACAGCTCGAGCGTTTTGAATGGTATTTACCACATTCTCTGGCAGGCCTGAGGCCACCAGTCTGTTCCTCTCAGCCACCAAGCTGAACTCTGCCACAGCTCTCAGCATAAGTGGCGAGGCTGTTCCCTCTGGTGATGTGGTGGGTCCCTGGAGAGGAGCAGGTGACGGAACCAGCTCCTTCTCGAGGGTCCTAGTTTCTGTGGCCCTTTGAGGGTCAAAGTCAAAGTCAACTTTATTGTCAGAACTGCAATATGTACAGGACATACACAGGATTGAAATTGCATTTCTCTCAGTCCCTCGGTGCAACAGTAACCATCTAAACACTAAACACTAAAACATTTAATAAACATAAGCATAAAATAGTAAAAGTGTAACACTGTCCTGAGTTTTTTCATAGTAGTATAAAAGTATGAAAATTTACACCAACACTGAAACACCAAACACCCCTAAAACACCAAACACCCAATGAACATAAGCATAAAATGAAATAATAAAAGTGTAATACTGTCCTGAGTTTTTTCATAGTAGTATAAAAAGTATAAAAAGTATATCTATAAAATAAACTGAAGGTTCTAGCATTGACATTTGCAAAGAGTGGCACAGCAGCATATGAGTTAATGTACACAGTATATGTATGAGGTAGTTGATGTTGGTATAGAGGCAAAGTGGCAACCAGGTTAGGGAGAGGATCCTCTTGCAGATGCACCTCCATACCTCTCTGATCGAGAGTGTTAGGAGGCAGAGACAATCTGCTGCCATTATTGGGCAAAAGCGAAACAGAATGCCTGTTTTTTCTGCTTTTGTGAGGAGTCATGGTTCGGAGTGGGTGCAGGTTCTGGATACGAGCAGACCTCCTGACTCCAGCCCGCTTCACGGCTGGGTCTGGATCATTGTTCTCCAGCCTCATCAATGCTCTGGTGCCTGATGAACCTCCGGGAGGCTGTGTTTTATCTGATGGGGAGGGGGGTCGTTTAATAGTAGAACTGATTCAGTACAGCGAGTCATTTCTTGACCCAGCGGATGTTATAAATTTGCATGAAATGATAGAAGATATATGACAGGATAATTTCTTGAACAAGGCATGTCACCCACCGAGGATAAGTGGACAGTTTCATCAGGCGGATGTGAAGCTGTCCGAGATAGACCTCCGTGTTGAGCAGTTTTTTGTTTGGCTGGTGACAGAAAATCCAGTCCACTTCGGTTAGAAGGAAGAGGAGACTGATTTAGCCCTGGTGTCATTTCTGCTCTGCATTGGGTGTTTACACATGCTGCCGTATCATCACCACTTCCTTTATGAACGTGTGACACAGGTTTTGGCCTGTGGGCTTCTTTTGTAACCCCCCCATCACTCACTGGGATCCATTGAATGGGAGCTGGGCCGGAAGGTGGGCTGCCAGGTTCTGTCGGCGCGCACCCCTGGAGCGTGGACGTGTCACAGGTTTGTTTGAATTATGTATTGCCGGCCCCGTGAATTACAACAGGACGGGGACTGGAACACGTGACCCCCCTCACCTGTCTCTGTGAGGACTGATGGGCTTGTTTGCCAGCGCCTCTGGCACTGTCTGTTGTAGACAGACCTGAGGCACCCAGCTGGGGCTCATTGATTAGACTAACACCCGTGAGCCGTGAGGGAAGGGGGAAAGATGGCCCCGCCCTTTATGTTGGCTGGAAGAACAGAGGGGGCCGTGCTGCTGATGTTTCTGTGTTTAGTTGTTGTTGTTTTTTGTCAAGAAACAGAGAGGGGCTGTTTTCTGAACTTTATTCGTGCTTATGTGTAACGACATATTTGACTTTATGTCACTCACAGCAGAAAAAACATTATTTGTGTGTAAAACAAAATCACCAGCTTTTTGTACCATGTTACAAACAAAGTCTGGACGTGAAAAGATCATTTCCCGTACCGCGTGGGCGGGTGATCGTGTAAAGTCAAGAAGAGGGCCTGGTTCGTCAGGCCCGTTTCTGTCTGGCGTCCCGGTTCGCAGAGGAGGCCCTGTGCCAGACCGCCTGGCGGGGAACAAATCTGTTCTTACTCCAGGCATGTTCGGTCCGAGGCGGGTCAGGCGGTGGTCTCTGCCGGTGCTCGGCCTCATATGCCGGCCGCTTTTGCGGTGGGACACGTGTGGTCGAGTGGTGTCGAGGCTGCGGGGCTCTGCTCCCAGCTGACTCCCTGGGGGGGGCGAAGGCTCTTCTGGGGATGCCTACCCGGAGAGCCTCAGCCTGTTTGCGTCTCTGGTCCAGTCTTGTCTGAATCCGATCCAGAGATTTTCCGAATAATCCCGTCGGCTCTATGGAGTGGTGCAGTAAAGGAATTTTCTGTCCCTCCGGGAGGTCAGTTAGGGTCATCCACAGATGGCGTTGTGCAATGACCGCAATAGCTGCTGTCCCCATCATGCGAAGCACAAAGTCTGTCGCCCTGCGGGCTTCTTCCTGTAGAAGCCTGTCTGTCCATCATTACCTGGAGCTCCTGCAGTTTTTCAGCCAGGTACGCCTGCACCATGGCGGACGCGTTCATTGCGCGCGCCCCGAGGCCCTGAGCCCTTTAGCATTTCTCGAGCAGAGAAGCCGAGGCAGTTGGTTTCGTCCCGGATGACCTGGGACCAGGTGAGACGCCAGCGTGTCCTCCATTTGTGGCACGTTGGCTATACCCGCTGCATCCATCCCGTCCACGTCGAGGAACTGTGAGAGCGGCAGCAGCATGGGAGCCCTGGGCTGAGTCCAGGTGCGAGTCAGCTCTGTGAGGAAGTCCGGAAAGATGAGCATTCTTTGCCTCGTGGCGGACTACTGTTTTGAATAAAAGTAATTTCCTGCCAACCTCGTGACTTGTTGACGGGGTGGAGGTTCTGGCCATGGGATCTGCAGTGCATCCACTGCTCTGCGACACAAGTCGAACAGAGCAGGGATCGAAAAGTCAGTCTCCGGGAGCACAGGCGCCAGGGTGTGAGAGAGGTCTCCCTCCTGTTCGTCGTGCTCAACGTCGGCGTCGTCCGCAGAAAATTCACCTGAGGCTGAAATCGAGATCTCGTCCTCGTTCATCAAGCCTCGAGTGTCGAAGTTGACTGTTGACTGTCGAAGTTGACTGTCCCCGATGGGAGCCAGCGCATCCGGGCTGTCACCCCATTCACCCTGGGTGCTGTCTTCTAGGGCCATGTTCTCGAGCTCCGGCGTGGAAGTGAGAAGCTCAGTTGTGTCCGGGTCTGTTGGCGCTGCAACAGCGCCCATGGCTTTGGCGACGAAGTCCGCCCGGTGCCTCCTCACCGCCTCCAGCATCTGGCTGCATTGTGGGCATGAGTCGGGCGTATCCAGCGCCATGTTCACGTGTAACATTCCCAGGCAGACAGGACTGGCCTCATGGTTGTCCGTCGCAGAGAGGGAAAAACCGCATCCGCTGGGGCAGGCGCACGAGGTCGGGCTCGCGGTCCTGCCAGTCTTTTTTGGAAGTCTTGTCTTTCGCTTTCCTTTCTCCGGAGGCATGTCCGAGATATGGCGAGCGAGTCCTTCCAAAATCCTTTTTCTTTTTATTTGAGATGTCTCCTCCGTCGCGTCACTTTCGCTGGCTAGCCTGCTACAGAATTAGCAGAGGTAGCGATGTGACGCAGTTTAGCGCCGTCGAGCGAAGCAGTCTGCGGAGAGAGGAGAAGAAAAAACTTTGGGGTTGAGGTAAAATGTGCCGGAATAGCTTTCGCTAGCCCGGTAGTACGCAGGAAGAATTCTCTGTACGCCCTGTGTAGGGAGCAAGCTCACCTCTGGTTGAGTGATGAAGCACAGAGAAGTCCCGCGAAGAGGGTTGAGTTTGTATATATATAT
>JBBPBX010017905.1:27513-46255 GCA_038048925.1 Garcialebias charrua
TTTATTTGTTTATTTATTTATTTATTTATGTATTTTTTATATATACTGTATTGGAATATAAAAAAAGGCTAAATAGGCTATATAAGCTTTATAGGCCTGAGCAGAGATGGGGTAGAGTTAGGGCAGTCAACCTGGGACCTGAAAGTCCCAGGTTAGTTCCCCAGCCATTCCCACATGCCATGGTGTCTCTGAGTAGGACACCCAATCCCCAATTGCTCCCCAGGTGCTTACATAGCTGCCCACTGATCCACCTGGGTGTATCCCAGGTGTGATGGGTTAAATAGCTTATCACTACATGATTACCTGTTCCGTCAGTGAGGACTGAACTTGGAAAAAGGGCCTTCTCCTATTCTGCTCCTGCTTCCTGGAATATCTTACAAAAAGATCTGAAGCTCTCGGCCCTGACCTCTCTAAATGATTTTCAGAATCTGTTGGAATCCTGGCAAAAACCAATGCTGATTTGTTCCTGTTTTTGATTTTGTACATCTACCTTATAATGTTTGCTAGTTTTTGCTACTTTTTCTTTTTCTTTTGTCTATTGTTTAATGTACTTGTACCATTGCTGTTCATCATTCTTTAGTTTGTAGCAGGTCGCTTTCGTAAATGAGCCCCCGAAGCTCAATAAGGTTTACCTGACTAAAAAATGCAGAGAACCAATTTCGCCACTGTTTGGGAACATACAATGATGACAATGAATAGCACTTATTATCATAAAAAGGCATGGTAAAACAATATGGTTAGAGAAAAATTCTAGCATAGCTTCTAAAACAAAATTTAAAATGCCCTACATACAGTATTCTGGACTTTTGTTAGTTTTTTAAGGCAGATTTTGCTGAATTTTAATTGGAGGATGTTGTTTTAAAGTATGATACCATTATCTGAACAGACTCAAACTAATGTAAAAATGTCTGTCACTGCATATGACGTATACTTAAAAAAATGTACTTTTCTCACTCCTAGTTCACCTCAACCCGAGTTCAATGTTCAAAGCCAAACCTCAGCCTTGCTTCTATTTTCGGGAGGAGGGTTTAATCAATTATCGCTGATAGTAAGCTGAGAGGGGGGATGATAGAAGTCATTTTTCTCTTTTTAGTTTTCTGTGGACATTGTACAAGTTGAATACATCACAGAATAGCTGCTGAAATGAGGGATTAGAGTAATGAGGGGCGGTGAATTAAGCAGAGCCAAGCGGGATACAAAAACGGCCTCGGAAAGGGACACGTGAGATGCAGCAGCCACCAGCAGACATTTGGATAGGTCATGAGAGATGAAAATCAATACTGATATAAAAATAAAAATAAAACGTAACATTAAGACTGGACTCTCAACAAAACCATGACATTTCGAAAGCTTTAACAGGTGCTTTTCTGATAGGTAAGAACTATTTTTTTTAAAGTAAATGGCATCAAGCATAAATGAACAATCATGTACATGTATTGAATTTCTGACACACGTGGTTTTTCTGGAGAGAAAAAAATGGACAAGAAATAGAATAAGAAATTAGATTTTGTTTCTTAGGATATTTATTTCAACACATTTTTTTGTTTGTTTCTTTAAAAATCTTTAAAAAAAACTACAAAGCTATCACTTTTATGTTAGATTATCTATGCACATAAATACATTTATAGAAATAAAATTGATAAAATAAATGGTTTTCAGAATCTGTTGGAATCCTGGCAAAAACCAATGCAGATTTGTTCCTGTCTTTGATTTTATACGTCTACCTTATAATGTTTTGCTAGTTTTTTGATACTTTGTTAAAAAAAAAAAAAAAACTTTCTTTTGTTTTTTTCTCTCTTTTGTTTTCTATTGTTTATTGTTTGTTTGTTTATTGTTTATTGTTTAAGGAAATTCTACCACTGCTGTTCATTGTTCTTTAGTTTTAGCAGGTCGCTTTCGTAAATGAGCCCATGAGGTTCAAAAGATTTACCTGACTAAATAAAGGTTGAATGAATAGACTAAATTAATTCAATTTATTTCTGTTTATTTGTATAGCACCAATTCACAACAGAAATTGTCTCAGGGCACTGTACAAACACATTCATATATATTTAAAAAGCCAATTACTAAAAGTTATTGATCAAATGAAGCCAGCAGATTGTGGTGAATCTTCACTTTGTCATAGTCTCCTATTCTGAACAAGCACATTGGTAACAGTGGAAAGGAAAAACTCCCTTTTAGTAGGAAGAAACGTCCAGCAGAACCAGGCTCTGGGCGAGAAGCCATCTGCTTCGATTGGCTGTGGTTTGAGAGAACAGGAAGAAGAAACAAACAAACTACTGTATAATGGCAGGTCCAGTTGTACTTTCTATTGGAGTAAAGACAAAAACACATGTTGAGGGTAGAAATGATTATAAACAAGTGGAGTAGAGCAAGTAAAGACAGCAGCAGAGTGAGGAAATGTGGTCAATTTGTGATCAAATCAAATGCTCACAGTCTAAGTAAAAGATTCGTCGGGTTTCATGGATAAATATAACTGAGTATCATAAACATAACAATGAAAATGTATCACATGCTGTTTAATAACTACCTAATGGAAGCATAAAGAGTATTGGCCCAATCACTAAACCCTGAGGAACTCCATAACTGACTTTGGTGTATGAAGAAAATTCATTTACATTTACAAGCTGGAATATATCAAATAAATATGATTTAAACCATTTTAGTACTGTTACTGTGATTCAAATATCTTATTCAAGTCTCTGTAATAAAATATTGTGATCAACTGTATCAAATGCAGCACTGAGGTCTAACAGGACCGGTGTAGACACAAGTCCATTGTCAGAGGCCATGAGAATATCATTAGTAACTTTCACCAGTGCTGTTTCTGTCTGAGCTCTAAACCCTGGCTGAAACTCCTCAAACAGATTATTTCTGTTCAGATGTTCACACAACTGATTTGCAGCTATTTTCTCAACATTTTTTAGAAGAACATTAGATTAGATAAAGGGCTATAATTGCACAGAATTCCTGAATCAAAATCAGGCTTCCTGAGTAAAAGTTTAATTATATTAAACTTAAAGCACTGTGGAACGTAACCATTCATTAGAGACTAATTAAGCAGATCCAAAATGGGGATATTAATTAGGGGAAATTCCTTTTTAAACAAACAAAAAATGTTTTTTAAGTTCAATCATCCAGGTAGATAACAATAAAAAAGGTTAAATGTTTAAACCTTTTAAGCACTGGCCCGCAGACCCCCTGGTGTCCAGGGACCCCAGTTTGAGAACCTGATCCGTTAATGAATGTTTAAAGAAACTTGATACATATTTATACCACCGCTAGAGAGTGTCACATTAGTTGTTCATCACCCCAGCTCTACTGTCAAGGTCACAAATCAAATCAATGTAAAAAATATATACTGTACAAGGGACATGCTTGCCCAGGCCATTGCTGTATTGCTGTACAATAGTTCATGTGTCGTGTGTGGTTCTCTTGTTGTAGTGATTCGTAGCTTGCTGAAGCCAATAAATACAATTTGAGTAAAACAGTTTATATAAAAAGGGGTAATGTTCATTTTTAAAATGTTCATATTGATGTAGGGAACTGCAAGAAGATATTTGTTGAGCTGATTTATTTTTGATAAGATGAAACTGAAGACAAACAGAAAAACTGTCTTCTTTAGGTTGTGTCCCTTGACTTTGTTTGGTTTGGATTGGAATGATATCACCAGACACTATTAAAGGTGGTGCCGTGTAATTGCTGTCGCATTTTCATTTTTCTGGCTGTCTCTTATGTTCAAGCATAAGGGTGTCCATATGTGCTCTTGGCACCAGGACACCCTAGGTCGCAGTTCGATGATCGACTTTGTTGTCGTCTCATCTGATCTGCGGCCGCATGTCTTGGACACTCGGGTGAGGAGAGGGGCGGAGCTGTCAACTGACCACTACCTGGTGGTGAGTTGGCTCCGATGGTGGGGGAGGATGCCGGTCAGACCTGGCAGACCCAAACGTATTGTGAGGGTCTGCTGGGAACGTCTGGCAGAGTCTCCCGTAAGACGGAGCTTTAACTCCCACCTCCGGGAGAGCTTTGAACACGTTCCAAGGGAGGCGGGGGACATGGAGTCCGAGTGGGCCGTGTTCCGCGCCTCTATTGTCGAGGCAGCTTATCGGAGCTGTGGCCGCAAGGTTGTTGGTGCCTGTCGTGGTGGCAACCCTCGAACCCGGTGGTGGACACCGGCAGTGAGGGATGCTGTCAGGCTGAAGAAGGAGTCCTATTGGGCCTTTTTGGCTTGTGGGACCCCGGAAGCAGCTGATAGGTACCGGCAGTCCAAGCGGCATGCGGCTCGGGTGGTTGCTGAGGCAAAAACTCGGGCGTGGGAGGAGTTCGGAGAGGCCATGGAGAATGACTTCCGTACGGCTTCGAGGCGATTCTGGTCCACCATCCGGCGTCTCAGGGGGGGAAAGAGGTACGAGACCAACACCATTTATGGTGGAGGTGGCGTGCTACTGACCTCAACTCGGGATGTTGTGAGTCGGTGGGCGGAATACTTCGAAGACCTCCTCAATCCTACTGGCACGTCTTCCACTGAGGAAGCAGAGCCTGGGGACTTTGGGTCGGGTTCTCCGATCTCTGGTGCTGAGGTCGCCGAGGTGGTTAAAAAGCTCCGCGGTGGCAAGGCTCCGGGGGTGGATGAGATTCGCCCGGAGTTCCTTAGGGCTCTGGATGTTGTAGGGTTGTGTTGGCTTACGCGACTCTGCAATATCGCGTGGACATCGGGGGCAGTTCCCTTGGATTGGCAGACTGGGGTGGTGGTTCCCCTATTCAAAAAGGGGGACCGTAGGGTGTGTTCCAACTATAGGGGGATCACACTCTTAAGCCTCCCTGGTAAGGTCTATTCAGGGGTTCTGGAGAGGAGGGTCCGTCGGATAGTCGAACCTCGGATTCAGGAGGAGCAGTGTGGTTTTCGTCCTGGTCGTGGAACACTGGACCAGCTCTACACCCTCAGCAGGGTCCTGGAGGGTGCGTGGGAGTTTGCCCAACCAGTTTACATGTGCTTTGTGGACTTGGAGAAGGCATTCGACCGCGTCCCTCGGGGGGTTCTGTGGGGGGTACTCCGGGAGTATGGGGTACCAGGCCCTTTGATAAGGGCTGTTAGGTCCCTGTACGACCGGTGTCAGAGCTTGGTCCGCATTGCCGGCAGTAAGTCAGGCTCGTTTCCGGTGAGAGTTGGACTCCGCCAAGGTTGCCCTTTGTCACCGATTCTGTTCATAACTTTTATGGACAGAATTTCTAGGCGCAGCCAAGGTGTTGAGAGGATCCGTTTTGGTGACCTTAGAATCGCTTCTCTGTTTTTTGCAGATGATGTGGTCCTACTGGCTTCATCAGTTCGTGATTTACAACTTTCACTGGAGCGGTTTGCAGCCGAGTGTGATGCGGCCGGGATGAGGATCAGTTCCTCCAAATCCGAGGCCATGGTCTTGAGCCGGAAAAGGGTAGCATGCCCTCTCCGGGTCGGGGAGGAGGTCCTGCCCCAAGTGGAGGAGTTTAAGTATCTCGGGATCTTGTTCACGAATGAGGGAAAACTGGAGCGTGAGATCGATAGGCGGATAGGTGCAGCGTCCGCAGTGAAGCGGGCGCTGTACCGGTCTGTCGTGGTGAAGAGAGAGCTGAGTCAAAAGGCAAAGCTCTCAATTTACCGATCGATCTACGTTCCCACCCTCATCTATGGTCATGAGCTTTGGGTTATGACCGAAAGAACAAGATCTCGGATACAAGCGGCTGAAATGAGTTTTCTCCGCAGGGTGGCTGGACTCTCCCTTAGAGATAGGGTGAGAAGCTCAGTCATCCGGGAGGGACTCGGAGTAGAGCCGCTGCTTCTCCACATCGAGAGGAGCCAGTTGAGGTGGCTCGGGCATCTGGTTAGGATGCCTCCTGGACGCCTCCCTGGTGAGGTGTTCCGGGCATGTCCCACCGGGAGGAGACCCAGAGGAAGACCCAGGACGCGCTGGAGGGACTATGTTTCTCGGCTGGCCTGGGAACGCCTTGGGATTCCCCCAGAGGAGCTGCTCCAAGTGGCTGGGGAGAGGGAAGTCTGGGCCTCCCTACTTAGGCTGCTACCCCCGCGACCCGACCCCGGATAAGCGGAAGAAGATGGATGGATGGATGGATGGCTGTCTCTTAGCAAAATATCTCATGAAAAACTTGACAAATTATAATAAACTGTCAGAAAGTAATCATTCCACGTACATTAGTAATTTATTTGCCTTTGGAGTCAACTCGATTCAAGATGGTCAACACAACTAGTTGACCTTACCAAACACAATGCTGCCAGCCAGTTTTTCAATTATTGATCTACATTGGTGTGGTAGTAGCTGAAAGCTAATAATAATAATAATAATAATTAATTTAATTTATAACGCACTTTTCATTAACAAAAATCTCAAAGTAGCTGAGCGCTAACAGGCCACACAAGATGTTTAAAACGTTGACATGGAGTATGCCAGGTTATACAATGCTCCAAGGAATGCTACTTTCATTCTTGGCTCAGTTTTGATGCCGTCTGCAAATTTAACAAAACCTTTTTCCAGTTTTTGTTTGCAGAATCTGTTATTTTGTTGTTTTTTCAGTCACATCCTGTTATGATTACCAATCTGCAGTTTCTGCACGTCTGTCTTCCATTGTGCAAATACTCCCTTGGTATATATGTTTCCTGGTGTCAGTTCTCACCTCGTTTGAGCTCTTTTGTCAACAACAACAACAACAAAATTTAAACCGTTTTTTAATAGCAATGGGGACTAACGGCTCCTTTCTTGGGCCCGGTTCATTTGGCTCAGCTCAACAAAAAGAGCCGTCTTCTCTGCTTCTCAAACAACTTTTCATTTAACACAATTTGGGAAGTAGTGAAGTAAATTAATTGAAAGCCAGATCTTTTAGCTCCCAAAAGAGCCAGTGGACCCATCAAAGTATTTTAGCTTTCGGTTTTTCTGACCATTTTATTCCTATTAGAAGTAAGAGTGCACAATTTTTAAACTTTATTCCCAGTTGAGCTGAAATCTGGGAATAGTACAGACTGCTTTTTTCCACCACATGACTTGTAACTCTTCATTTATTTATTCTTTTCCAGTAATACTAAGTAACAAATCTTATAGGAGAGTGCGAGCCAAAACCTCCACATAGGGATGTAAACAATAGTTATGGAGGATCGTTTGTAAAATCTTTAACAAGCGTACCAGTGAGGTGTTTGAAGCAAAGAACTCCTGCCAAGTGACATTATGTATTTTTTTTCCTTCTAAAAAATTAAATAAAATACAAAGAAAAAAGTATGTTAACATGTAAGCCACTGGGATAATTGAATCTCAGTTGACCTAACCTATGTGTCAGTCACTTTATGGTTAATTGAAACATCACTTCTTGCAGACAAAAATGTTTTTTGCAGAATTTATTTCAGAACCAGACATTAAAAATGCACGTTGTGTCCCTGGGCAAGACACTTAACCCCGAGATGCTCCCGGTAGGTCTGGATGGCGCCTTGCAAGGCAGGCTACCACTACCGGTGTATGAATGTCTGAATGAATGGGTGGATGGCTGGTATTGTAAAGCGCTTTGGGGCTCCTCACAGGGGGCTGGAAAGCGCTATATAAATAAGCTTCATTTACCATTTACCATATGGTTATAAACTGGAAAATGCAATAAAGACGTTTAAAAAAAAAGAAATTAAACGTGAAGCAACAAGTCTGCATTTTATATATTTATTTTTTTGGTAGAAAACAGCACAATACTTGTTAGCAAATTTTAACAATTTACAGGTTTTAAACCATTTTTACTGCAGAAAGACATGCTTTATGTAGTGACAAAATACACTACAGTACTACGGGGCGGCCGTGGCGTAGTGGTAATGGCAGTCGTCCCCCGATCGGAAGGTTGGCGGTTCGAATCCCGGTTCCCCACACCATGTGTCGTTGTGTCCTTGGGCAAGACACTTAACCCCGAGTTGCTCCCGGTAGGACTGGAAAGCACCTTGCATGGTAGTCTGCCGCTACCGGTGTATGAATGTGTGTAGCATTCAATGTGTGTAGCACTTTGAGATTTTCACTAATGAAAAGTGCGTTATAAATTGAATTCATTATTATTGTTATTAGTTTTAAGTCCCCCCCCCCTCCAGTTGGTGTCAAGATTTGTAAAAATGAAAAAGAAGATATCTATATTAAAACACGTGTATTTTCATCATGTAGCCCACCTACTGACAATAACGTAAAAAATGAGGTATTAAATGCAATAAATACATAAAACATGTCATTTACTGTATACGATGTAATAGCATGTGTACCAAAGGGCTCTAAGAAACAAGTCAGTGTAAATAATATTCATAAATCATTTAAAGCTTGAGTTCAAAACTGCAATTGGTGGGAGGCGGGACTTTTGCAGGAGGCGGGACTTTTTTTGGAGGCGGAGCGACAACAGGAAGAAGCCCAAGCTGACTCCACCCAGAACGACTACACTTGAAATCAGAGCGCCGGTCAACGGGTTCATCAAAGAAGGTTCACCACGTGCTGGTGAAGACAAGAAGACACATTTTTAATCAGTAAACCAGCGTTGATACAAATTGCAGCTTTTGATTCTAATAATTTACCGTTTTTATTTATTTATTTGCCATTATTTTAAATTGTGTTTTTTGTAAAACGTACCTAGCTGGGAGTTGCTGACGGATGTTTCATCTGAAAAACAAAATTGTGTTTAATTGAAGAAATATGGCAGATTCTCAGTGGCTCTAAGATTGTATACATTTATATAGTTTATTTTTTATTTTTTATATCTTCCACCGAGAAAGGTGGGCATTCATGTTATTGCCAGTGTGCGTGCATTAGTGTTTTTTTTATCTGTATTTTACCAAAACATCAACTTAATTTAAACAGTAATTATTGTTACTTGTGTTTGATTGATCTTTGTGTGTTTCTCTGTGCCACCAACCACTTCTCCCTCCATCAGTACTTTTCAAGTCAGCCTGCCATGCCCGTCCACACCTGCTCTCTGTTTCACCAGTCACAACTGCAACCACCCTACTCGTCAGCTTCTGTCCTTATAGTCTCTCAGCTTTACCTCATTCATCAGTCTGCCATTATGTGTGCATCATGCCATATCCGGTTCTTCTTGTGCCTCCAAGTACCTCCTTGTGATTTCTCCTTGGTGTCTCTTTAAGTATTTGTTTTGGCTGCTATGTCAGATTTTTGCTTTATTTAATAAAAACCCTTAGGTTTTCTACATTTTATTTACATCAGTCTTCATTCCTGGGGTCAAACATTTGAAACCAGGACACTCTCAGTACATAATAATCAGTGACTGTGCATCTTCATCAGATTAGCTTTTGGAGTAAACTTATGGCCACTACAACCAAGTAACCTATGGACGTTGAGCTAAACTTTGGTGCAGTAGGAGCTGAGGGTAGTCCTGAACACAAACCCAGAGTGCTAACAAACCATTCAAAATCTTTGTCTAAATATTTAGCAATAAACTATTGAACCTGTTTTTTGTTAGCAAAATATCTTGTGAGCCAGTGGATGCATCTTAATGAAATTAATTGAAAGTAATTATAGAATTAAAAAAATCTACACCTAATAAAGTTTTGGAGTCAACCCAATTCAAGATGGCTGGCACAACTAATGGACCATGGCATAGCTTACCTTTGTTGTGGTAGTAGCTGAGAGTTATCTCCAACACATAACAGATTGTACAGGACTTTGTTTTTGTTTAATTTCAAATAAATCAACAAACTCTGACATATCATTTGTGAATTTCTTTTTCATTACATGGAAATATTTAAAAATGTCAAAATGTTGCTCTAAGGATTCAGCTGTTTTATTTTTGATGTTGTTCATACCACTCCTGGTGATGATCGGTCCGGCAGAGATAACGGCATTCCCTGATGCCGCTGGCGGGGAATCGAGGCTTTGTGTGCCATCCCTCCTGCGCCGTCGCCCACAGATCTGCCAATCACACAACTATATTTCAGTCCTGGTCTATTTGAGGCAATGCATACCCACAGGGAATACAATTTGGATTATTCTTTTTTTTTTTTACTCTTACTGGAATGAGCATAGTGCAGTCGTCTGCCCTGCAAAGCTTAGTGACACAGTGCAAAAACACGGTCGACATCTTCTGGTGCTTGTGTTTCACAAATCGGAAGACCTCAAAGGAAAAACGACCCAACTGACTCTTCCCATTTTCGAACACAGTTGTCTGAGGGTCTTTATAGCAGCTGTTTAAAAAGAAAAGCATTTATAAATGTGTAAACACTGAAAAATGACACTGGACTTCTTGATGTATGCTTAAGCCGTCGGAGGACAAAAGTACGGTAAGTGGCATTCATGAGGATAAGACATGCTGAGAGCATGAACAGGTAATGACTCCCCTTTTGTGATTTATCAAGTCATCTTCTTGAACGACAAGAAAAAGCAAGATTACCCAAAGAACAGGTCGTAGCGGAGTTCATCATTAGGATTCCCTGAGGGGGTTGTGTAACAGTAGTCCATCAAGATATTCCATCTGCAAAAAGGGACAGAACTGTAAAATGGGATAAAGATCTAACTGCACATGGGAAAGCACAGGTTGGGCTTTCTTTGCTGCAGACTGGCGCCTTCAAGTCCAATAATAACATAATGGTATAATGAAAGTTGCGTAAGCGTAGAAAATAAGGCTACATCTGCACAAAAATAAAAAATAAATAATGGTGGGAAAAAGTCGCTATCAGAAATCTCATCTATTCCTCACTGACTTGATGTGGTTGCTATAACCCACAAATATTATTTAATGAGACAGTTCAGGTTATGTGAGGTTGGATTCTGTAGAAAAGTTAGAGATAATTTACCGTATATCTTATACCTCTTATAGATGGTCTCAGCTTAGATAAATCTGGATTAGTTCTGACTAAACTGGTATTAGTGATGCTAGTTTCAAAGCAGATTTCTGGACCCTGAAAACAACTCCTAAATTAAAACATAGCAATCTATACGGTGGTTGCACAGTGGTTCAGTTGGTAGAGCTGCCACCTCTCAGTGAGCAGGTTGCCCCAGTTAAAATCCCAGCCAGGGGGCCTTTCTTGGTGGAGTGTGCATTCATTCAACTTTTATTTAGTCAGGTAAATCTCATTGAGCCTCGTGGACTCATTTACAAGAGCGACCTGCTACAAACTAAAGAATGATGAACAGCAATGGTAGAATTTCTCTGGTAGCATGTTCTCTCCGTGCATGTGTGGTACTCTGGTTTCCTCCCACAGACCAAAAACATGCATGTTAGGCTGATTGGTAGCTCTAAATTGGCCCTAGGTGTGAGTGAGAGAGTGAATGGTTGTTTGTCTCGTTTGTCTCTATGTGTCCCTGTGATGGACTGGAGACCTGTCCAGGGTGTCCCCCATGGAATCCAAAAAGGAAGAAGCGTAAAGATAATAAATGGATGGATGGATGGATGGATGGATGGATGGATGGATAGCCATCTCTGCAAACTTACTTTATTAACCTGCCTTGCCATTGGTTTTACATTAGGCAGTTGTTCTGGCATGTCCCAGACTACACAGGAAGTGCTAACAAACAATTGCACTCATCCACATAGTTAGAAGCATTTAGATGTTTCTTACAGTAGCTAGCTACTAATGCTAATTGCTACTACACTACCTACTGCTAACACTAGCTGCACATATTATTACAGTATCTCTATCACTAGCTGCTATGAATACTAGTTAATAGTTGTTGTTAACACTAGTTGCTACAATTATGAGCTGCTGCTAACACTAGCTGTTAACAACACTAGCTGTTGCTAACATTAGCTGCTGCTAACATCACTATTAGCTGCTAACAATGGCTACCTTGTTACTATTGTATGCAAACACCAGCTGCTGCTATCCTTAACTGCTGCTAAATTAGTTGCTACTATCACTAAGTTTTTTTTGGCTGCCCTGGTTTTCCCAGGGCCCTTGCATTTTCTTGGTCCTGGAGCTGTGGCCTGCTGTTGGCAGCCTCAGCCACCACAGGTAATTTTTCTTAACTTTTTGTAATTTTTTTTGTAAATTTGGCCTGGTGGGACTGATTGTCCTGCTTTTGCTCTTTTCTTTTGTAATAGGTGTTTTTGTAGTTTTTTTCTAGTTTTAGTCTGGTACAAGCAGTAGCTTCAATGGCCCTGTATAGGGTTGGCCCGTTGCAGTACCTTTTTGTTCTGTTTGACCAGGTCACTAGGTCCATCTTTGAGTTGATACTTTGGGTTTTTTGGATGACACGGGAATTAGAGGTTCATTATAATCTTTTGTTCCCCTGCAGGAAGCTGCATAATAAATTGAATGTTTGGACCCCTATTTGTGTTTTGTATCCTCCTTTAATGTGTTATGTTCATGGTGGATGTAACATATAAATGGGGGTTTGTCCGATTTTTGGTTAAACACTCGATGCAAAGTCCCACATTAAATAATTTGAACAATTGCTTTATGTTTTTATTGTAAAAGAAATGAAGAAGAAAAAAAGTGATTTCATGGTTCCATTTTGTACCGTTTGTCTAAGTGTGTTGCTTTCACAGCAGCAAATACTCTAGTTTTTAGAGCAAGTCCAGTTGTGGGGATGGAAAGAGGAAGACCAAATGTTGAATCCTGCATGAGAATAAAAAATAAAAATAAGAAAGGAAACTACATCAACATTTTTGGTTCAAAACATAAACTTTGTAAACTTATACTATACAACAAGCCTACTGTTTAAATCCAGCAGCTCTCATGTTCTCTAGTTTTGCTTCTGTCAGTTATTCTTTCTGGTCTGATAACAAAATCATGAGTTTTTAAAGTCATGAAAAGTACACTAACAGTTTATTGTCCAAAATAAGCTGAAAAATGTATCTCAGGTAGGAAGAAGACTCCAGGTATTGACTTTTCAGAGCATCATTAAAAAAAACAAAGGCAAAATGATTAAAATATGTTAAAATTGTCTTTTCTAAAGATGTTCCTTGAGAGCTGAAACGTTAATTTATCCGACTCACGTTGTACAGAATCATACTCAGAGTGCTGACAAATGTGCCGTTGTTGTCCTTGACGGATACAGCAGCAGAGGAGCTGCAAAAAGAAATGAAAATTAAGTGGTATTCATTTACTAATAAAAAAATGTTTTAAAGCATTAATTGTATATTACCTAGTAAAATGAAGAAAAAAAATTCCTACCTTGACTGATACATAAATTATACTTTCTAAAAAATTCAATGTGAATGCTAAGAGCTGATTGACTTCTTGTTTGCTAAAGAAGCTGAAAATGAACAGAACACTAGATTTAAGCTAAAAGAAACTGAACACTGGCTAATAACTAAAAAGACAAAACACTAGCATAAAACTAAAATTACAAAATGCTAGCTAATTACCTAAACACTTGGTTAAAATAGCAAATGGTAATAAAGTGGTAGCTAGAAAATCAAAAAGGTTAGCTAAATGTAAAATACTGTAGCAACGTGTTGCAAAAAAAATAAAAAATCAGCTAAAAGCTTTTAAGCTTTTAGCTGATTTTTTTTGTGTGTCAAAGTGCTAGCCAAAGTGTGTTTGAAAAAAAAAAGTCAAAATCCTAGCTATAAGCTCAAAGTATCAAAAACCAGGCTAAAACATAAGCAAAATATTAGCTACAATTAGCATAACACTAACTATAATTTAGCAAAAGTCTAATTAAAAGTGGCTAAAAAGGAAGCTAGAAGCAAAAAGGAGCAAAAGGCAAGCTAACCGTATTAACAAAAGGCTAGTAGAGCGCGTGTCAAAGTACTAGTGAAAGCTAAACTTTTTAAAAGTGCTAAAAGGCTAGTTAGAATCCAAAAGTAACTAAAACCAGGCAAAAAAAGATGAAAGTAGCACAACAGTACCTAAAAGTGACAAAAGTAGTTAAACCTACAATTAGCAAAAGACTAGCTAAATGCTAAAACCAGTGGAACGATAGGTCATCTGAACAGCATCTTTTTTGGTTGAGACGTTTCATTCTTCATCCAAAGGACTATGTCAGTCCGAGGAGCCACAATCAAACTGGTTGGACCACTATGGGTTTGCTGCTTGTGGGACTCAGTTTGTTGTGGCTCCTCGGACCAATGAAGTCCTTTGAATGAAGGATGAAACATCTCACCAACAAAAATAACTGTCCAGATGACCTGACTGAACTTTGATGGGTTTTCTGGATTAGTGCGCATGAACTTTGATGTCAATGGAACATAGTTAAAAAGTAAAAAATAGCAAAAGCTAACAAAGTATCATAAGAACGCCAAAAATATTATGAGGAAATTCAGATCTCTATGTATTTCAATGGGGAAAAACTTTGTTAACAAAAGTAAAAAGTATAAAATTACAAAACCTGCAAGTTAGGAAATCAATCTCCTGAACGAGTGTAACTTTTTGCTGGACAAGTGGCTAAAATAGGGCAAAGTATGCAGAAGTAGTTTGATTGGTAAAAACATACAGAACAATAAAATACTAATGAGCTCTCTGACTCATTCACACAATACATAAATCTCAGGATCAGTTTTCAAAGTAACTCCTGATTGAAGCTCTCTTTTGGACAGTGAAGGACTTCATGTATTTTGGCACAACTTACGAAGCCAGCTGTGAGTTATTGACCAGGTACTCCAGCGGATAGCTGCAGCTAAATTTATACAGCAAACCGGGCAGGTAGCTGATTACTGTCGGCGGGTCGGGGGTGTCGATGTAGCCCGAGATGTTCCCAATCTGTACCAGGGACATGTTCCCGTAGGCATTGACCCCATGGGTGGTGCTGACCTGCACAGAGACATGTCAGCCTAATCTCCAGAATCAATAAAACACTGATGGTTATTGAGTGACTGAACACCAGGTTCTGGAGTGGTGGTGTTGCTTACCACCAGGTTGGTACCACAGGCCTCCAGGGTGCTGAGGCTGATGCTGAACAGGACCGCTGTGGGGAAGGTGTTGTTGTTGATGAAGCCTCGGCACTGGGCGTCGCTGTGTTGGCTGTTTAGGGCCAAATCTGAGACCGTATAGCCGGAGTAGAGCACGGGACAGAAATTGATCTTCAAGGTGATGGTTTGGACCCCGCAGTAAACGCTGATGTCTCGCTCAGCTGGACAAGAGGAGGACAGGGAGGGAGAGAAACGATGCATTCAATGTCTAAAAGTACAACAGAGTAAAGTGAATGTAAATGTTGCCCAATTGTAGGTTTGAATTTTGTCTTTATGAGATGAGGTTTTAATTTTCTGGCAGCTTACAAACAGTTAAAAGTTTGAAATTTCTCCTGATTTGATGGACAAACCAACTTTTATAAAAAATGAATAAATAAATAAATAAAATGCTCAAAGTTGTTAAGAACTTAGCATTCCTTCAAGGAACTGTTCATACCAGCATTTTAAACTTTGAGAAATGGATGACTTTGAAGTTAGAAAAACAAAACCCTGCTGTACAGGTACTTCCCGACTTACGAGCGCATCGACATATGAGGTTCCGGACTTACGAGCTCACTAACAAATAGAAAATTTGTAAAGAACATACAGAAAATACAGCACTTTTATGTGTTTTTAGATGAAAGTGTGTTAGCTAACCATGTGGAAACAAGTTTCTGAGCATGTTTATGAACTAGTATGAACGTTTGTGATGAAAAACGAGTGTTCGTAGTAGCGCTAGCATAAATTTTCCGACTTACGACCGAAAATCCGGACTTACGAGCGACACGTGTTTCGTGTTACGACGTACGAGTTTTTGTCTTACGAGATTGTCGTAGGAACGGAACTCGCTCGTAAGTCGGGGATCACCTGTATTTGTTCCTATAGTGAAGCAATCTGTCAGCATTTAAAATATGTGTTGGGGACGACTCTCAGCTACACCAAAGTTTAGCTCAGTATCTGTAAAACTGAACGAGTCATAGTCATATTTGTGTTTGTCAAGATTGAATAACTGTGGCGCTATCTTGACTTCAATTGTCTACAAAAGTTGATCAGTTGTAGACGTACACCCAACAATTGGTTTTTGAGTGTTTCATTCAAATCTATCCACTAGTTCATGAGATGTTTTGCTAAAAGACAAACGAGCACACATCCAGGCAAAACCATCATCCCTCAACTTTTGCCTTTCAGTGGCAAAAAAATAAATGTATTGATGAGAGAAAGTTGGAACTTGAATGATATTTCTTTATATGTTTTTCTTTTTTTAAATACAGGATTTCAGTTTTTTTTTTTTGCAGAAACCTTTCTAAAGCTGTTGCATAGATTCAATAAATGACTTGAAACCCTCTTTATATTGCCTGGATGAACTATTCAACATTTAATAATTTGATTCTTACATGTTTTTATTCAAAGTAAGATAAATACTCAGAAACGACCATCTGCTCTGTTATTTTTTTTCTGTTCAAGGACAAACTGTTTCTATGGGAATCTAAACGATCTCTGCAGTGGTGGGTGAAATTAAAGACTTTATACTAGATTTTCTCAACAGTATTCTCAAAAACATAAGTTTACCGGACGTTCTGTGCCTGTGTCATGCCGTTTTGTTTTCTCACCAGGAAACCTGCTGTGGTGGTTGGCGTCACAGTTGTATCCATTAAACTGTGCAGAGACGGTGACGGTGTTGCCGATCAGCAGGAAGATGAAGCCCATTGGAGCCATTTGGACCCCCGAGAGACGTTCGCCCAGGGTCATCTTCAGAGGATCAACCGCATCCCTCAGCTACATGTCAAGCAAATAAACAAAAAAACACTCATGTTCAAATTAGACGTTGAAAAGCAAAATCCAGAGTCCCTCCTGAACTGCTGCTCGCTCTGACCTCGATCAAAGCGCTTCAGCCTTTTCTTCCTTCAAATCTCCCCCTTTTTTTTTACCTCTCGGGTTGACCCCCCCTGTTAAAGGCCACCCTCTTTTTCCAGCTCCTTTCTCTACCCCACCTGTTGTGTTTTTTTTTTTTTCAATCACCTGTTTCCCCGTTTCTGAGGTAATTGGCTGGAGAAGTCCCTCTTCGGGTGGTTTATGACAAGAGAAGAGATGAAGTCTGTGGCATCGGACTAAACCCCGACGTCGGCCTTGCGTATGAACCCCCCCCCGGGTGTGTGCGCGAAGATGAGAAAGATAGTTGAACAAAAAGCTGCTGCGGTGCAGATAGATGGGAACCTTCGTGGGACCTGAATGGATGGGACAAATCTTTTCACGGCACCAAGAAACCTGAGCGTTCTCGCTGGGTTCCCACTCACCCCTTTTCAGTCTGATCTCCGTCTGTCAGGTCACACAAATGCTGGGTGGTGGTAGTGGTGAGGGGACGGGGGGTCCAGCCTGGGAATTGGGCTTTCATCGACTTCTGCTGCAGCTCATATTCACATGAACACAAAAGGAAGATGACGGTTTGATGCGGGGCTGTGTGTAGCTAATTGTGATGCACAAAGCATCACTTTAGGTCAAGGCCTTCGTTTGTTAACTCAAGTCAACCTGGCGATGTTCTATACGCCTCAGCCTCCAGTGAGGATGAGTTACTGATGACTCTCAGCTACTTCTTCTTCTTCTTTCGGCTTTTCCCTTTTCAGGGGTCGCCACAGCGAGTCATCCTCCTCCACCTCACTCTGTCCTCTGCATCCTCTGTCCTCACTCCAACTACCTTCATGTCCTCTCTAACTGCATCCATATATCTCCTCTTTGGCCTTCCTCTTTGTCTTTTTCCTGGCAGCTGCATTTCTAACATCCTTCTACCAATATACCCACTGTCCCTCCTCTGGACATGTCCAAACCATCTCAGTCTGGCCTCCCTAACTTTATCTCCCAGTTGTTCAACATGTGCTGTACCTCTGATGATCTCATTCCTGATCTTATCCATCCTTGTCACTCCTAAGGAGAACCTCAGCATCTTCATTTCTGCTACTTCCAGTTCTTTCTCCTGTCTTTTTGTCAATGCCACTGTCTCCAGACCATACAACATAGCTGGTCTCACCACTGTCTTGTAAACTTTTCCTTTGACCTTTGCTGACACCTTTTTGTCACAAATCACTCCTGAAACTTTTCTCCATCCGCTCCATCCTGCCTGGACTCTCTTTTCACCTCTTTACCACATTCCCCATTTTCCTGGACAGTGGACCCCAAGTACTTGAAGTCCTGCACCTTTGTGACCTCTGCTCCTTGTAGCCTCACTGTTCCACTGGCCTCCCTCTCATTCACACACATGTACTCTGTCTTACTACGACTGACTTTCATTCCTCTTCTTTCAAGTGCATACCTCCACCTCTCCAAGTTCTCTTCCACCTGTTCCCTGTTCTCACCACATATCACAATGTCATCTGCAAACATCATAGTCCATGGGGATTCCTGCCTGACCTCATCTGTTAGTCGGTCCATCACCAGAGCAAACAAGAAGGGGCTCAGAGCCGATCCTTGATGCAATCCCACCTCCACCTTGAAGCTATCTGTCACTCCTACAGCACATCTCACCACTGTCCTGCTGTCTTCATACATGTCCTGTACCAGTCTAACATACTTTTCTGCCACTCCAGATTTCCTCATGCAATACCACACCTCCTCTCTTGGCACCCTGTCATATGCTTTTTCTAAATCCACAAACACACAATGGAGTTCTTTCTGACCCTCTCTGTACTTCTCTATCAACATCCTCAAAGCAAAGATGGCATCTGTGGTGCTCTTTCTTGGCATGAAACCATACTGCTGCTCACAGATAGTCACCTCTTGTCTAAGCCTTCCTTCCACAACTCTCTCCCAGATCTTCATCGTGTGGCTCATCAACTTAATTCCCCTGTAGTTGCTACAACTCTGTACATCACCCTTGTTCTTAAAAATGGGAACCAGCACACTTCTT
>JBBPBX010017906.1:0-13904 GCA_038048925.1 Garcialebias charrua
ACACTTTCGCGGTGCATTCAGGGACAGTCTGTAAAATAAAAGTATAAGCACCGCTGTATACATTAAATCTCTCCGTACCAAAAGAGACATTTTTATGCCTTTGTTCACTAAATGAAACGTGTCCGGAGCCATAACAACCTGCTACAACTGTGGTTATCAACTGGTGGCCTGTGGACCACTTTAGATTTGCTGGAGGGGGCTTTTACAGATGACATTATAAAGTAAAAAATATCTAATGATTTTTTAACATTTATTAAAGTAAAAGACCAGATTCTTATAAAGAAGGGGGTGGGGATCAGTTTCTACCATCTTTTTTAAATAAATTTAAAACATCTATATTGCTGTCACCACCACCCGCACCATGTTGGTGACCCCTTATTTATTATATGTGTTGTGCAATACTGGCTTACTCAGTTATGCAAGGTACATCAACATACATTGTACATAAAAGAATCCTTAATATATTTGAAGATAATTATATGTTTTGCATTTTTGCATTGGGTAGATCTGTTTGACTTGGTTGTTTTATAAGTACCGTATTTTTCGGATTATAGGTCGTACCTTTTTATGGTTTTTTCAAGGCCCGCGACCTATTTATGGATTTTTTTCCATATTTTTAGACCAATTTTTGACTCAGTTATGAGCCTTTTCAGTTTGGCAGAAAATGGTGCAGTACCACTTTCAGCCGCTAGGGGCGCAGTGCAGTACCACTTCCAGAGGAGTACACCGACCCAAGAAGAAGAAGAAGAAGAAGACCGTTTCCAGCTCATGTGCCCGAAAAAAAGCTCCTCTGCTCGGACTGACTCTGTCTGCCTCCTGGTCTGGATGTAGCTTCTGTTAGCTCTGTTTGTTAGCTCTGTTTGTTAGCTCTGTTTGTTAGCTCTGTTTGTTAGCTCTGTTTGTTAGCTCTGTTTGTTTGCTGTTTGTCAGCAAGATAAGTCAAGAACCACTCAGCGGGTTTTTCTGAAACTTACAGAATGGAATCACAGTGTGGACGTTTACAAGTGAGTACCTTTATTAGATGTTTGAGATTAAAATAAAAAACGATCTTTTATTAGCATAGCTTCTGTTAGCAGAGGCGGACTGGTCTCGTGTTTAGCTTCTCTTTATGTTATAACTTGCTTCGAAACCACTCGGTGTATATTTATTTCTGCTTACAGAGTAATTATAAGGCTCTAATGTACTTAACTATGTCCCGGAGAAAACATCTGACATAAAATTTGATTTTTTATTCGTGTTTTCAGAGACGGACTCGTCTCGTGTTAGCTTCTGGCAGACATTAGCAGCAGAGCTAAACACTCGGTCCATATTGCCGGGTTGACTCAGCGGTCACGCGGCGCGTCAGCGGTGGATGACGTGTTACGTCGGCGGTGACGTAGGTGCGACCTATTTATGGATTTTCCCACTTTTTTGGCAATAATTGGACACTGCGACCTACTTGAGATTTTTACTAATGAAAAGTGCATTATAAATTGAATTCATTATTATTATTATTATTATTATTATTATTATTATTATTATTATTATATTCCGGTGCGACCTATAATCCAAAAAATACGGTAGCGCGCATGCTGAAAAAGTGTGAGCACCCTGCATTATGGTTTTGACAGAAGAGTTTTACATCGGATGTCCTTCCTGACACAACCCTCACCATTTACCGGGCTTGGGACCAGAACCAGAGACCCACTGGCTGGTGCTCCTGGTGACGGTTTTTATTTTCTGGATGAAAACAGAAATGGGTTCTGACCTGCGAGTCCAACGTCGGTTCCGTTCGCTACAGCCAGCGCCTCTTCCTCGGTGTTGAACCTGCAACCACAAACACATGTCGGTCCAAACGTCAAACGGTTGAGGTTTTCTTCTTTTACTGAGAGTTCAGACGGACCTGATGACCGGAACCAGCGGTCCAAACGTCTCCTCCTTGGTGCACAGCATGTCTGAGGTGACGTCGGCCAGAAGAGTGGGTTCCATGAAGGAACCGCTCACACGGGCTCCTCCTCTCAGCAGCCGGGCGCCACGCGCCACGGCGTCTGACACGTGATGGATCACCTGAGGGTCAGAACCAGAACACGGTTGAAAGGTTCTGGTTCTATAGTTTATTTAGGTTTAACTTTAAATAACTTGACTCTGATACTGTTTGAATCTGAGCCAGACCCACATCAACCAGGTTCTGACCCAGAAGCATCGGGACTAGATGCTTCTGACCCAGGTTCTGACCCAGAACCCAGGTTCTGACCCAGAACCCAGGTTCTGACCCAGAAGCATCGGGACTAGATGCTTCTGACCCAGGTTCTGACCCAGAACCCAGGTTCTGACCCAGAACCCAGGTTCTGACCCAGAAGCATCGGGACTAGATGCTTGGTTCTGCTCAGAATGAGTCCATGTGTTCCAGATGTTTGACGTGAACTCAAAAACCCAATCAGAACCACCGACAGCTCACGCAGAGGCTCGATTGGCTCAGAGAGCTGTCAATCAAACCGCTGCTGGGCGTGTTTCCATGGAGACCAGATCAGAACCGGGTCTGGGTCTGGTTCTGGTTTACCTTCTCTGCAGCTCTGGAGTTGATGAGTGGACCCTGGGTGGTGCCAGGCTCCGAGCCGTGACCCAGGCGGAGCTCGGCGTCCATCGCTCGGCCCAGTTTGTCCAGGAAGTGGTCGTAGACGCCGCTCTGGACCAGGAACCGGTTGGAGCTCACGCAGGTCTGCACCAGAACCAGAACTTCAGCACGTGGTTCTGGGTCCAAGGAGAACCAGAACCTTCAGCACGTGGTTCTGGGTCCGAGGAGAACCAGAACCTTCAGCACGTGGTTCTGGGTCCAAGGAGAACCAGAACCTTCAGCACGTGGTTCTGGGTCCGAGGAGAACCAGAACCTTCAGCACGTGGTTCTGGGTCCAAGGAGAACCAGAACCTTCAGCACGTGGTTCTGGGTCCGAGGAGAACCAGAACCTTCAGCACGTGGTTCTGGGTCCGAGGAGAACCAGAACCTTCAGCACGTGGTTCTGGGTCCGAGGAGAACCAGAACCTTCAGCACGTGGTTCTGGGTCCGAGGAGAACCAGAACCTTCAGCACGTGGTTCTGGGTCCGAGGAGAACCCAGCCTCTGTGCTCACCTGTCCAGAGTTCCTGAACTTGGAAGCCATGGCTCCGCCCACCGCCATGTCCACGTCGGCGCTGTCAAACACGATGAAGGGGGCGTGGCCTCCTAGCTCCATGGAGACTCTCTTCACAGAGTCGGCGGCCATTTTTAACAACATCTGAGGAGACAGAACCAGAACCAGTGGTATCTTCAGCTGCGGTGCAAACAGAACCAGGACCAGAACCAGAACCAGGACCAGGACCAGAACCAGAACCAGGACCAGGACCAGAACCTCTCACCTTCCCTGTAGCTGTGGACCCGGTGAAGGAGATCTTGGCCACCATGGCGTCGGTGCAGAGGACCCGTCCAACAGACGGCGTTCTGTCCCGGGAGCAGGGAACCACGTTGACCACGCCTGGCGGGATCCCCGCCTGCTCCGCCAGCTGCAAAGAGCAAACGGATCAGAACCGTGAGCAGAGGGTCAGGTCTACTGAGGTTCTGTGTGATGAAGCGGGTCTGAACGGGTCCTGACCTCAGCCAGAGCCAGCGCGGACAGGGGCGTGTCCTCGGCTGGTTTCACCACCACCGTGCAGCCGGCCGCCAGCGCCGCCCCCACCTTCCTGCTGATCATGGCGCTGGGGAAGTTCCACTGGACACAGAACAAACACCGGGTCAGAACTCAGCACCTGCCTCACTGAGCGCTCCTTCAATCCAGTGTCCAGGAGCGAGTCCAAAGGTTCTGGACGGACCCGTCCACCTCAGAGTTCTGGTGGCGGGTCAGAACATCAGGAACGTGTGAACGTGTGGAACACGACGCTTCAAACGTCCCGACAGGAAGTGAAAGTGTTGGAGAACCTTCAGGAGCGAGTCCAGTTTTTAGAAGGACAGAACCAGAGAAGTTCTGCTCGTCTGGACGAACTCAAAAAACTAAACAGTATTCACAAAGAAGATCCAGTCCCCGGCACAGACAGAGTAATATTGTGTATGTTGTTCAGTGTCAGGAGGGTGATCAGTCTTATATCAGGGAAACTAAACAGCCACTGGCCAAAAGGATGGTCCAGCACAGAAGATCAACATCATCAGGTCAGGACTCTGTGGTCTACACTCATCTCCAGGTCAGAGGTCACTCTTTCAGGGATGAAGATGACTCATCTCCAGGTCAGAGGTCACTCTTTCAGGGATGAAGATGACTCATCTCCAGGTCAGAGGTCACTCTTTCAGGGATGAAGATGTTCACATCCTTGATAGAGAGGAACGATGGTTTGAGAGAGGAGTAAAGGAGGCCATCTTTGTGAAAAGAAACCGTCCATCATTAAACAGGGGTGGAGGCCTCCGGGTTCAACTGTCCCCCTCTTACAATGCTGTTATTGCTAGAATCACTCAGCCCTCTGTGAATAGCAAACAACCATCAGGGTGCTAACGGTCCATCGTTAGGCTGATGGTCCTCCTTGATCAACAGCTTGTGTTATTGATCTGGACTGGATGTTTAATATTTAACCAATATTACTCGGTCTGCCTATTTCCACCTCCGTAATATTAACCGTCTCCGTCCTTCTCTCACACCCCGCTCCACAGCCATCCTGGTGCACAGTCTTGTGACTTCCCGTATCAATTACTGCAACTCCCTTCTCTATGGCCTCCCCAACAAATCTCTCCACAAGTTACAGATGGTCCAGAACTCAGCTGCCCGTGTCATCACTCAAACCTCCTACTATAACAAGAAAGTTAATTCTCAATAGTCCAGGTATCAAATCCGCTCATTCTCAATCAGTTCATCTGGAAAAGAAAAGAGTAAAAGAAACTGTCCAGATGAACTGATTGAGAATGAGCGGACTCCTACTATAACCACATCACTCCTGTCCTGCAGCAGCTCCACTGGCTCCTCCTACTATAACCACATCACTCCTGTCCTGCAGCAGCTCCACTGGCTCCTCCTACTATAACCACATCACTCCTGTCCTGCAGCAGCTCCACTGGCTCCTCCTACTATAACCACATCACTCCTGTCCTGCAGCAGCTCCACTGGCTCCTCCTACTATAACCACATCACTCCTGTCCTGCAGCAGCTCCACTGGCTCCTCCTACTATAACCACATCACTCCTGTCCTGCAGCAGCTCCACTGGCTCCTCCTACTATAACCACATCACTCCTGTCCTGCAGCAGCTCCACTGGCTCCTCCTACTATAACCACATCACTCCTGTCCTGCAGCAGCTCCACTGGCTCCTCCTACTATAACCACATCACTCCTGTCCTGCAGCAGCTCCACTGGCTCCTCCTACTATAACCACATCACTCCTGTCCTGCAGCAGCTCCACTGGCTCCTCCTACTATAACCACATCACTCCTGTCCTGCAGCAGCTCCACTGGCTCCCGGTTAAATCACGCATCATCTTCAAAATTCTACTCCTCACGTTCAAATCTATCCACAACCTTGCCCCTCCTTATCTATCTGACCTCCTACAAATCTCCATCCCATCACGCTCTCTCAGATCCTCCTCTTCGCTACATCTCCATGTACCCTCTGCCCGCCTCTCCACCATGGGGAGCAGGGCCTTCACCTGCTCTGCCCCTCACCTCTGGAACGCTCTACCGCCAGACCTTCGAAACACCACCTCCCTTTCTCTGTTCAAGACTGCTCTGAAAACACATCTCTTTAGACTAGCTTATCATTAACTTTACTAAATGTATTTTTATTATTTTGCATTTTATAATCTTTATGTATTTTATATTTCAATTTGTCACTGATAATGTTTGCACTGTATTGGTTTGTTAAGTGTCCTTGGGTGTCCTGAAAGGCGCTTTTAAATAAAATGATGATGATTATTATTATTATTATTATAAATGCTGCTGCTATTGGTCTTTGCAACAAACTACGTTCACATTCGGATGATGTCGTTTCAAGAGCGTTAACAAGTCAGTCGTGTTGCTGCTGCAGATCCAGTCTCCATGAAACAACGTCCACACACAGCGTTGATTTGTTCACGTCTTTCAACAACAAAACCACAATGTTCCCAAACAGGAGACGCAACGAGATGCTAGGCTGCTAATGCTACGCGTGATGCCGTGCTTCATCCTTCAAATCAATTCTTAAGAGAGATTTAATTTTAATGTAGAAAATTGTGTTTTTTGTACAACTCAATTGGAAACAACTAAACATTAGTTTTATGAATGTAAAGAAGTATTAAACTTATGGGAACAACTTTTGTAACTTTTTGTCTTTTAAAGGAATAAACTTGGGATTTTGTCTCCTTAGAAAATATTCAATTTGAATTATTCATTAAAGATAAAAATCTAGAATTTTTTGTCAATGTTCTGATTATTGTAAGAAAATACTATATCCATAAATGTCGATACGCAAAATGCTCCTCTCTATCAATGCTCTCAAAAATTATATTTCTTTTTTAAAAGTTGTCTTAAAAAAGATGCAGAATTTAAATGCAGTAAAACTATATGAGTTAATGGAAGTATTTTAGTTTCTAGCCCTCGAACTTGTCTTTTATACGACTGAGCTGAACACAGCAGCTCAGACTGAGGAAGTCTTTCAGATGAAACGTTTCTACGGTGGCCGAGGGGTGCAAACGCGCAGCAAAAACAGAACAGCACGCTGCAAAAAGAAAACAGCTTTCCAAAAGTTGAAACACGCATCAAAATGAAAACAGCGCTCCAACAGATGAGGCGCACTGCAAAAGATAAGTTGCGCTCCCAAAGGGGACGACCTGCAAACACAGAGCGACCTGCAACGGAAGTGCTCCAGACCACTAGGGGCAGTCGAACAAAGAACAAATCATAAAGCATATTATAGTTTTCAGAATGGCACTAGTTATTTGTGTATTTCCCAAATCATTTATATAATAAATTAGGGGGATTAAATTTTTTATTGCGTTGTCCTTTTGCAGTTGGAAAACTTCCAGTAAAATTAGCTAAATTTCATCAGCAGGTTCTTCTCTGTTGGGCTCTTTTATACAATCACAATTACTCTCCACATAATTGCATCATTTGGAACAATGCTTATATACTGCATAAAAACAAATCATTATATTTACATAATTGGGCTGAAAACAATATTAATTTGGTAAACCAATTACTCGACAGTAATGGTGAGTGGTATAATTATGATCAGTTTCTAAGTCACAATAATATAGATATTCCTCTGAGTGAATTTAATTTGGTCAGGAAGTCTATTCCAATAAGTTTACAGTCTTTAGCGCAAAACATACATCTTGATGAAGTGTATTTACTTGACTCAATCTCGATTGACGGAACTAGCATAATGCACAAGAAATTTACAAATGGATTCATCAGAACTCATTTAGAGGCTTTATCAGTTCCCATATGCAAATATAGATGGGATTATTTAAGCAAAAAAACATGGAATGGAATTTTTTTGTTACCTCATAAATATATACTCAACAATAAGATCAAAGAATTTTTATTCAAAGTTATACACAGATATTACCCAGTTAAAGATAACATTTGTCGATTCTTCTCTGATGTTAGTAACAACTGCTCTTTTTGTCAGAATGAAGGTGAGAGTATTGAACACTTGTTTGTAGAATGTCCTCATGTTGTAATTATTTTGGTCAGATGTACAACGTTTCCTGACAACAAAAGTTAGAAAAAATATTGTTTTGTCTAAATTACAAATTTTGCTCATTTTCAACAATTCAAACTTCTCTTCAGAAGAGATATATTTAGTTAATCTTATTGTAATTTTAGCAAAATATTATGTCCACAAGATGAAATGGAGTGAAAAAAGCCCCTCATGGAATAATTTTGAAGAATCTGACTTAAAAACATACATTGCATCTATTGAAAAGCTTACGTTGAAGAAGCTTAGAAAAACAATAACTATTTTCTCAAAATTTTATGTCTCATAATCAGACCCCTGTATGATATTGTTTATTGCATTGTTACTTATATCTTTTGAAGTGACTCCTCCTGCCAGCGTGTTGCTGTGAGCGTTCCCGTTTGTGCGGAAGTGAGGAGAGAGCCTGATCGATTTATTTCCACAATCACCACTGCTACTTTGCCGAGTTTTGAACTTACTTCAGGGACGCTGTTCGTCCTACAAACATTTGGAAGCGGCGTTTGACACACCCACGCCGCGAGACAGAGGAGGGAGCGGAGGCTTTTACGCAGCACCTGCTGGAGTGCTGCTGTGATCGTTCTTGGATTTTATCGTTTTTATAGAGTTCTTTACCTGTATTTTATTAGTAGCTTGTGCACTTTTCTTTTTTCTCTTTTGTTTAAATTATTTTATTTCCTTTTTTATCCTACAGATTGGCGAGGGAAGTGTGTGTGGCCTGGATGGTGACGTCTCCTTTTGTGTGATTGCAGTCCCCCGCACAGACAGGTGGAGGGATTCAACAAGTGTGTGTGTGTGTGTGTGTGTGTGTGTGGTGTGTGGTGTGTGTGTGTGTGTGTGTGTGAGTTCACGGGTGTTTGTATTGATGTTAATTTAGGAGCCTCCCATCCAGGACCTGGGTAAGCCTCGCCAACTGTGCTTTATAGTTTGTTTGTTTTTCTTATTTTCTTAGCTGCAGACGGGCATCCCTCTGCTTTTATTTTGTTTTTAATAAATTATCAATAACTTGGAACCTTGTCTCTTGCTTATTGCAAACACACCTGCGTGTTATTTGATTTCCTGGGTGAAAGTCCCAGGTGGCGCTGTTAGTACAAATATAATATTGTATAAATTAAAAACACTGATTGCCACACTTCCATAGTCCAGAGCGCTGTTTGTAACAATAAAACCATGATTTGTTGTCATTTGAGTCGTCTCTTTATTACAGTTTTTATTTTTTTATTTTTAGAAAAGCCTCTTCAGTAGGAGCAAAACAGTAACTAAAAGATTTTTAAAAATCTATATTTTAAAGTCAAAAGTAGCACAATGCTAGCTAGAAGGGGCAAAATATTGGCTAAAAGCGAAAAGTAGCTTGGGAAGACCAAAAAAACAAGTAAATGTACAGGTAGGTAACCCCCGATTTACGAACGAGTTTGGGACCTAAGAACGGTTCGCAGGTCGATCTGTTCGCAGGTCAGACCTTCCGTACCCTCGTCACTCGGGGATGTCCTGTATTTTTTTTTTTTTTTTTGTGGTACCAAGTACTGTACAGTACGTACTTCGCCTATCCTAACACACCTAACACAGTGTAATTAATTAATACAGTACAGTAATAAAAATATAAATTAAATAAAAATATAATTTCTTACTTGGAGGTGGTCAAAGCCGCTGCTGCGTCCCGTGTTAGCTCCCTTGTTAGCTTCTGGAGCTAGCCAGGCCGGAGGTGTTCTCGCGGTACAAGTACAGTATAATGATCTTGTCAGAGCTGTCAATGTACATGTATGACAAGTAGATAACAGAGTATTTCATATAAATATTGTCGTGTGTGTGTATATACATATAAAATACACACACACTAAATTATAGAAGGAAGCTTGTTTTTAATCAAAAAAACAAATCACAAGCTGAATGTGGAAATCCAAAATGGTAAGAAAAAGTGTAGGCCTAAATGTAAAATCAATGTACCGCTGTTATATTTTTATTTGTATACATTCAGAGTTACTATGTGTTAACCATTGATGTAGGCTATATAAATGAAGGCAATATGCCCACTTTCAGAAGTATGTAACAGAGGTACAAGTACAGTATTATGACATCTTGTCAGAGCTGTCAATGTACATGTATGACAAGTAGATAACAGAGTATTTCATATAAATATTGTCGTGTGTGTGTATATACATATAAAATACACACACACTAAATTATAGAAGGAAGCTTGTTTTTAATCAAAAAAACAAATCACAAGCTGAATGTGGAAATCCAAAATGGTAAGAAAAAGTGTAGGCCTAAATGTAAAATCAATGTACCGCTGTTATAAAAGATCACACATGGAGTCTTGTACTTTCAATTCAAATAAATTTATAGTTAAGTTTTGTAAATGGCTTGTTACAAATTTTTGCTGACATGCTAAAGGAAAACAATTTTGTTGGAATACAACATTTAAAATCAAATGGTCTCAAATAAATTGTCTCTTATGTTTTGTTGTACATTGTTTTTATTTCAGGTTTAAAAAGTCATAGCAACTTTGTAAAGATTGTAAATCNTGGAAACACTCCAGTTAAAAATGACAAATTACATATCAGGTAACCCCCGATTTACGAACGAGTTTGGGACCTAAGAACGGTTCGCAGGTCGATCTGTTCGCAGGTCAGACCTTCCGTACCCTCGTCACTCGGGGATGTCCTGTATTTTTTTTTTTTTTTTTGTGGTACCAAGTACTGTACAGTACGTACTTCGCCTATCCTAACACACCTAACACAGTGTAATTAATTAATACAGTACAGTAATAAAAATATAAATTAAATAAAAATATAATTTCTTACTTGGAGGTGGTCAAAGCCGCTGCTGCGTCCCGTGTTAGCTCCCTTGTTAGCTTCTGGAGCTAGCCAGGCCGGAGGTGTTCTCGCGGCGGCCTGGCACCATCGGCGATAAATCTGCAGCTGCCTGGGACATCCACAAAGTTCACAGAGACGTTTCCAGCTCGTAATTAATCCAATATGAAGCCATCCTGGTCACCAGTCTTCCAAACCTGGCTGCCTGCAGCCGTAACTATGACCTAAGATGGCGTCCGGTGTTAGCTTCTGGAGCTAGCCAGGCCAGAGCCTGGCCGGAGGTGTTCCCGCGGCGGCCTGGCACGATCTGCGATAAATCCGCTGCTGCCTTAGACATCCACAAAGTTCACAGAGACGTTTCCAGCTCGTAATTAATCCATATGAAGCCATCCTGGTCACCAGTCTTCGGGCCGGCTCCCGGCAGCTAGCCTAAAATGGCGTCCGGTGTTCTACATGAATTTGTGACCGGAGACCCCAGTGACTGAACCTAAAACGCCGTCCGGTGTTCTACATTAATTTGTGACCGTGTAAACTGAAGACCTACTTCCTGTTGCCCAAGATTGCTCAAAAATGATCAGAAATGATCTTTTTTATCATAATTATTATTTATAAAGCCTTTAAAACAACCATAGCTGCAACAAAGTGATGTACACATGAAATTAAGAACATTTAAACACAAAAAAAAAAAAAATTTTTTTTTTTTTTTTTTTTTTAATACAGTAATTTCATATTTTTATTAAATATGATATGTTCGTAGGTCCCGTGGTTCGCAGGTCGATGGGGTCGTAGGTCGGGGGTCACCTGTATATCATTCAGATTTCAAAAAGAACAATGTTTTGACGGGCTTAAAAGCTCTATTTCTAAGGGGAAGTATTTGTAAATAAAATAAATATATTGAAAAGGATAAAAGTTAAAAAAAAAAGTTATAGCACCTATTTATTAAATGAGCTGAAAATTTTGATGCGGAAATGGCTGAAATAGCTCAATGTAGAAGCAGATTGTAAAAAGTGTTAGGAAAAACGAACAATGAGAAAATAGACACAGTCACAAAATGAAAAGATCTGAAATAAAACATCTACTGCCGTTATCAGCTAGACAGACACACACACACACACGCGCACACACATAAGTGCGTACGTACGTATAACGTATTTAAGTCTGAGTTGTTTTATAATCTGTTCATATGTCAGGGCTGCTTTGCCATTATTAGATTAAATCTATCAAGAAATCTTGATGTTTTAGTTTTTTGAATTACAAATAACTAGAGAAACTGCATTTCCTGTAAAAATGCAGTGCGAATGCTTATTGCAGAAGAACTTGCTGAAAAACAGCTGAAATTAGCAACAACAAAAAAAACATAATGAAATGGAAGAACAAGTCTGAGTTAGCAGATGAAAGCAAAAATAACACATACATTTGCTGGATTAGGTTTAAATAAGCAGAAATGAGCACAAAATTAGGAAATTAGATTTTAAAAAAGTCTGAATTTAGCAAAAAATAAAAAAGCTGAAAAGGCTGAAAGAAGCTTAAACTAACAGAAGGAAGTGAAATTTGCTGAAATTAGCTAAACAAAATATGGAATTAGCTGAAAAAGTTAAATTTAGCAAAAAACGGCTAAATAGTATAGCTGAAACAGCCGACAAATCTGAAACTAGCAGAAAAAAGCTGAAAGTAACATAACAAGCAGAAATTAGCAAAAAGAAGTTAATTAGGCTGTAAGTAGCAGAAATTACCACAACAAGCTTGAATTTATCTGAAAACAACTAAAATTAGCCAAAAAATGCTAAAACAAAGTAGCTGAAAAGGTAGAGCAAGTTCAAATTAGCAGAAGAAAGCAGAAAGAACATGTGTTTGCTGAAAGAGGCAGAAACGAGCACAAAATAGTGGAAATTATCTGAAAAAAAAGCAGAAATTTCCCCCCACCACCCCCAAAAAAGACCCTGCCGAAAAGTAGCTAAAAAAGTAGAAAGAAGCTTAAATTAGCAGAAGGAAGTGGAGAGAGCACATTTTTTGCTGAATTAGGCTGAAAAAAGTTTAAATGAGTTCAAAACGTGGAATTAGCTGAAAAAGCTAAAATTAGCATAAAACAGCTAAATAGTAGCTGAAAATGCTGAAACTTGCATTAATAAGTTAGAAGCACAAAAACATTTTAGTGAGCAGAAAGAAGCTGAAAGGAGCACAAAACAGCTGAAAGTAGCCGAAAAAAGGTTTAAATTTGCAGAAGGAAGCTGAAAGTAGCTGAAGCAGAACAAAATGTGAAAGCATCAGTAAAAGGTTGTAAATAGATCTAAAGATTTGAAGGATGTAAAATGAGCTGAATTCATTTACTATGAGGAAAAATAGGCAGAAAAGGCTAAATATCTCAAAAAACTATCATTGCATCAATACCAAAAGTCATTGCACCTTTCTCCTGAAAGAGCTGAACGTTTTGATATATGATTTATTGAAATAGCACAAAAAGTGTGGAACGAGAGCGATGCCAAAAAAACGTACAGAAGAAAAATGGATCACAATACAGTAGTGTAAATGCTTCATAAGCGTTCACACAGTTAAAGTATTCCTTAAATTCATATTGATCAAGTTTAAGGCTTTGAAATCTACATCCATCAAAATCAGATTTTTTATTCACATTGTTGTGATTAATTATTTGTAATCCCGTCAGCTGATTATCAGATGATATATTGCTAAAACAATTAAAAAAAAGTTTATTCAGTCGTTTCTGTCCAGGATTCAGGATGGTAAAGTGAATCAGTGCTGGGAGTTTAGGCGTCACTGGAGTTCTTCTAAGTGGGGATGGTGGGGTTGATTACCGTACTTGAAATGTTTTGGTGATTTACTCACGTGGAGTCGATGGGCGTTCCGTCTAACAGAGAGGCGTTGTAGTGATATTTGATGAAGTCTCCCTTCCTGGTTTGCTTTTCACACTCGTCTGGCTTGTAGGTGATGGTGACCTCAGTGCTGTCTGAAGGGTTGTGGAAGTCGATGATGTGAACGTCAAACACGAGAACAGCTGAACCTGGGATCTTAGAGCCTGAGAGATGAACATCAGCCAAAGAAATAAATTAGTTTACTTTATATTATTAAACATATAGATGTTTTTTTTGTTCTTTAGAGGAATTACACACACACACCTGTGCCCTCCTCTCCATAGGCGAGATGTGGTGGGATGGTGATGGTGCGTTTCTCTCCAACGCAGACTCCAATCAGACCCTCATCCATGCCGGCGATCACGTAACCTTTACCCACATACGTGTCGTAAGTACGATTGCGAGAGTAACTGTCAAGCAGAGAACATTATTACTCCAAAAATCTGTTGGCTCAGAAAATTTAAGCAGAAGCCTTGATATTACCACCAAAAAACACTTTTAATTCGGGGTGCAGGAAAAAAAATCAATTTTTTAAAGAATCTAGATTCTTAGACCTGGCGATTCAGAA